>PVJO010005753.1:44653-95178 GCA_004026905.1 Hystrix cristata | reverse complement strand
AGTTAGTGCCTCATTTAGGTTGCATAGTTAGGTCTTAGTTTTTTTCACCCAGTAAACCAACATCTGCCTTTAAATAGTTTTCCATGTAGATTTAGTCCCTGAGAATTTAGAGGACATATGGTGTGTTAGTTAGCTCTCCATTACTATAACAAATACTTGAAATGATCAACTTCTAAAGAAAAAAGGTTTACTAATTCATAATTCTAGAGGTTTTAATCCATGATTGATTGGTCTTGTTGCTTTTGCATCTGTAATCAGACAGCACATTCTGGCAGGGACAGATGGCAGAGCAAAATCATTTACCTGGTGGTCAGGGAGAGAAAGACAGGAAGAAGAAGGGATCCAGATTGCACTGTCCCCTTCAAAGGCATACCCTCAGTGACTCCCTGAAGGCCTCACATCTCAAAGCTTCCACGACCTTCCAAAAGTACCACTGTGGGAGGTCTTTAATAAATGGGCTTTGGGGGATACTTAAGATCAAAACTAAAACAATGAAACTATAACAATGAAACACTATTCAGCCTTAAAAAAGAATGAAATCCTGCTATTTGCAACAATATAGAACTAGAGATCATTATGCTAAGTGAAATAAGCCAGGCACAGAAAGACAAGCACCACAAGATCTCATTAATATGTAGAATCCAAAAAGATTGATCTTGTAGAAGTTGAAAGTAGAATGATAGTTAACAGAATCCAGGACAAGTATGGAGGGAGAGATGGTGAACGTTGATTAATGGGTACAAAATTATACTTAGATAGAAATAAGTTTTGTGTGCTGTTGCATAGTAGGGTGGCTATAGATAACACTAATGTATATTTCAAAAAAGCTAGAGAACAAGATTTTGAGTCTACCACAAAAAAATGATAAATGTTTCAGGAGAAAGATGTGTTTAATCCCATATAAACACTGTAGAATACAAAGAAGTATCAAACATGGTGCCCCATAACTATGTATGATTATTTACGTATGTGTTTCTATATATCAGTGAAAACAAATTTAATTTTAAAATAGAGTGAAAAGACAAGCCAACAACAACATATTAACCAATGAATGAATAGTTGGATGAGTCTTTTGGGTCTTTTTCTTTTGTCCTCTGCTGCTCTCTCTTTGGTCAATCACGTTTAGTCAGGTAAAGCACTGAAAAGGTAGAAAGATCTGGAAAAGGAAGGCTCTTTCAGGTCGCTGTGTGTCAGCTCTGATGACCTGGAGCACAGTTAAAGAAATTTATATCACAGGGTACAACAAGATTTGGAGATTCGTGGTTGGTTTCAATCTTCACGTTAATATAAAAGAGGTATTGGTACTATAGCAAGGCAAAAATTGACTCTCTCAATAATCCTACTTAAAAAAACAAGTGTAGACATAAGTTCCAGATGGTTTCTGACTTGTTTGCTAGTTTATAAATATAGCTGAATACCACTTTTAGCCTAAGAGAGGTCACCGAATGTACATTAAACAACCTGAGGGACAGAAGGTCAAAACTATGCCTCTACCCAATATCACAATTAGAATTCCAATAAAGTGTATGTGTACTTACAATTTCTATGTAACCTTCAACTCAAACCCAGAAGATAACTTGAGTTGATATTATTAACCCCGTTTTATAGATTAGAAAATCTAGGCCCAGAAAGCTGTTATTCTACTTTAAATTGGTGACAAAGCAGGGATTAAAACTGCTATCTACTCTTCATGTTGCCACCAAACAACCTATGCAGTGTGTTGAGCACTGACATGTTTTCCTCAAACTTGTAGAAGCATTTGCTGTATCCCACCTACACTTTTGCTTGATTGAAGACCAAAGAACATAAAATTACATTACGGAATCACATCAAAATTTCTATATGACAGTCTTAGGCATTCATTAACTACTCACAGATTCATTCAGGTAACTATAAGGTCATTAAACAGAAAAAGCCAACCTACTACCATTCAAACTCATGTCCTTGACCTTTCACCCATTATCCTGGCTATCTGAACTAATCTATGTTCTTTGCAATAAGAAGATACTGAAATGTTTATAAATATAAAGGCACACTTTAGTGAAGGTCAAACACTGTATATGATAGATTAGATTTTCTTTATGCAAGTACTAAACAAACTCTGTGGTTAAAAAAGTTCGCTGCATTACTGACAATTGAAAATGGATTTACTCAGCTAGGTAGCTTTAATTAGTTTCTGTTGCTCCAAAGACTTTTGAGTGAATGGTATTTTTTTTCTAATACCTGTAATGCATACAAGCATTAAATCAAAGCTGGCTCCAGCAAAATCTAATTCTAAAAGCCCTAGAGTAAAATCAAGATAAAATAATTTACACCACAATCACTGCATCAAAAGAGAAAGAAGTCTGAATAGTGCAATAGCTATTGCTGCTGTGATTGTCCTAAGAAAGAAAACTCCGAGTTAAAGTTTTTCTAATAAATCTCACATACGTTACATTGTTACTTGCTTGTCCAAAAGGGTTATCATTTCTAAAACACATCCATTTAACAAGCGTACAATAAAGATTAGAGGGATACATACAAAAATGAAAAGAGAGGCGAGTCTTCAATGGAGGAATTACAGAGTTTCTTCATTTTCTTTATAAATATGCACTTAATGCTTCTATAATATTGCTACTTAAAAGACTAAAAAGCAAGCTGACCGGAATGGTGCTTGTCGCTTAGAGCAGCGCTGGGCGGGGCGTTAGGAACGCTGCCTTGTACCTCAGCCCTGCACTCACCTGATCTTTGAGGGACTCTCTCCGTTTCCTGGGTCCGAGCATCTCTAGCAATCAAATGATGATAATTAAAATGATCCAATCTCACATATTAAAGGAACATAAAAAAGGATTCATAAAATATGCCGCTATCGAATTCAAGCAAAGACAGTTTGGAAAGTTGTAACTTGCTTTTGAAAACATGAGCAGGCAAGTGTGAGGGAGGAAGGGACAGATCCCATCAGACAGGCTGGACGTACACTCCCCACAACAGCAGGCGGCACCTATAGATGCAAACACTGACATTCTTTCATTGCCCCACCAAAAGAAAAACCACAAACACTGAAGCTTGTCAAATGCCAAACAGTGTTTATAACAGAGAAATGAAAGTTCTGTAGACATCAAAATGCCAATCTAAGACTCAGAGACTAGAATCAGAAGATTTCGTGCCAACCCCTCTGCCAATTCCAGTCGTTAACTGTGCTAACAGTCCTGTCTCTCTTTAAGTCTCCTGATTGGAAAATTAAGCATAATGGTAAATGTTAGAAGAGTCCCCTCACTCAGTAGTCCTCACCACTGAGCATCCAGGATGACCTAGAGAAGACGGAGATTGCTCTGGTGCACACAGCATCAAGATGACTGGCTTATTGCCAAGGCAGTGTGCGAAATTCTGTTCCAAGCGACTCGAGCCAGGGGCGGTGGCACACGCCTGTAATCCCAGCATTCTGGAGGCTGAGACAAGAGGAGTCCTTTGAATTTGAGGGTCGCCTGGGCTCCAGAGAGAGTTCAAGGCCAGCCTGAACTACGTAGTGAGACCCCATAAAACAAAACAAAAAGTGACTAAGAAAGGATCACTGTCACAACGATCTCATATATCCTAATTTTCTAGTATCTTGCTCAAGTCCTCAATCTAACATTTCTTTCCTACAATCATAACCAACCCACAGAGAAGGGAACAAAAGGGCAGAGGCGTTGAGTTTTCCAGGGCCTCATCCCTCTGAAAATCTGTAGTCCTGAAAAATAGTAATTATGCCACTGTATCTCTGATGGCTGAATCACAGCTGATGGCCAAATCAGCCGGAGTTAATTAAGACATACTCAAATAGCTGGTAAAACTTTATGTATTCCCAGTGATTGCACTCATTACTCTCAGTGCTTCAGTGGGTACTCCCTCTGTCCCTGTCCTCCTGATAGATGAGACTCTAATGAGGATGTCGGGCTGCCAGCTGTATCAGTGAGGGTGTTACAGAGGAAACTGGGCAGGGAAGACCCGCCTTTGGTGTGGGCAGGCACCATCCAGTCGGTAGGGATCAGATGGAGGAAAAAGGCAGAGCAAGGGCCAATTCTTAAACTCTCTCTCTCTCCTGGAGCTGGGGCACCCTTCTCCTGCAGCCCTTGGGTATCAGAACTCTGGGCCCTTTTGGCTTTTGGGCTCCAGGACTCCCATCAATGGCACCCCAAGCCCTTCCAAGTCCCTTGGGCCTTCAGCCTCACCCTGAGAGTTACACTGTCTACTTCGCTGACTCTGAGGCCTCCGGACATGGACTGAGCAGCTTCCCTGCTCCTCCAGCTTGTAGACAGCCTACTGTGGGACTTCGCGGCCTCTGTGATTGCGTAAGCCAATCCCCCAACAAATACCTTCTCATACAGGTCTCTCTACATCTTACTGGTTCTATCTCTCTGGAGAATCCTGACTAATCCAGCATCTAAACATTTTCTGTGTTCCTGTGTGCCACAGCCTCAAAATATTTCAAATATTTTGTGTATTCTTCCAGGGTCTACTATAAAGTATTCTAAATAAAAGACACAACGTAACACGAAGGGTTGTAGAAGATATTCTAAGAACTGAAGAGCTTCCATCAAAGACTTTTCAAGTTTGACATGAATGTTCAGTCTGGTTAGAAAAAAGAAAGAGAGAGAAAAAAATAATTTTAAAATCAACAACATCCCAGTTTGAGTATAAAAACCAATGTATATTTTTTAGGTTTTCTTCTTTTACTAACTTTATTTTAATTGACATAGTTGTCTATGTTTGTGAGATACACTGTGATGTTTTGCTATATGTAAGCAATGTAGAATTATTAAAACAAGCTAACAGATCTATCTATCACCTCTTTTACTTAACATTTTTGTGATGAGACATCTGAAATTTACTTAGTTATTTTTTTTAAATGTGTAATAAATTATATTGACTATAGTCAATTTGGTATGCAATAGATCTCAAACTTTATTCCCTTTGCCATCTGAAATTTGTTGAAATTTTGTTCTTTTTGATCAGCCTTTCCCCATTCCTTCCCTCTTATACACCAGCCACCCACACCCTTGGTAATCATCATTCCATTCTCTGCTTCTATGACAGAAAGTTTTTGTCTTTGTGTCTGGCCTATTTCTCTTAGCTACATGTTCATTCATATTGTTGCAAATGATAGAATTTCCTTCTCCCTTAAGACTGAATAGGATACATTTTATCTATCCACTTGTCACTTAATGGCTCCCATATGTCTTGCTTATTGTGAATTTTGCTGCAGTGAACATGGGAGTGCACAGAGCCCTTCATCATAATGATTTCAGTTCCTTTGGCTATAAACTCAAGAGTGGGGTTACTAGATCTTCAGTAGTTTTATTTTTAATTTTTTTGAGGAACTTCCATACTGTTTTCCCTAATGGCTATCCTAACACACTTCCACCAGTGGCGTGCGAGTTGCTCTTTTCACTGCATCCTCACCAACACTTACCCCATCTTAGTTATACAAGCCGTTCTAACAGGTGTGAGGTGATATCTCCTTGGATTTTAATTTGCTCTTTGCTAATGACTAGTGTTGCTGAACATTTTTTCATGTACCCCCGGCCTTCTTTTGAGAAACAGCCCCTGCTCATTTGTTAATTAGGTTGGTTTTTGTTACTGTTTGAGTTTCTCATATTTTTCAGATATGAACTCCTTGTCAGATGTATGGTTTGCAAATACTTTCTCCCACTCTCTGGATTGTTTTTTCACTTCATTGTTTCCTCTGCTGTGCAAAGCACTGTAGTTTAATGAAATCCCATTTGTCTATTTTTGCTTTTTGTTGCCTGTGCTTTCAGGGTTATACCCATAAAACCTCCTTATTAAGCTTTCTTATTAACAATAATAACATTATCCCTACATATTTTATAAGATTATGAATATCCAATTAGGTAATTTGGTAAAAAGAATCCCCAAAACTATTACACTTTTTTAAACTATTAACTTACTTTAGTCAGAGAACATAGAAAACGTAGAACCTAAGTCAATACAACTTCCCAGTTAACATAACTCCTAACTAGGTACACTAATCCTACTTTCTGGCTTTTGGAAATAGAGTTTTTACAGACAAGATAAATTGAAAATTTGTAAGCTCTTCATCTACAAAAGAGAACATGCTACTTATATTTAAATGGAATGAGGTCTGATCAAGTTGTCAGCATACATCTGACTGTGGAGAAAATATTTAATCTACCTACGAGAAAAAAAAAATTGTCATCAAGCCTACCCAGAAGCTCATGTGAAGTATAAAAATTATTTCACAAAATTGTCTTATCAATTTATTGTGTAGGTGCATCCAGATCAAAACCAGTGAAATATAGAAAGGTAGACCAAGGTGGATATATTCCAGAAATACAATATAACTCATATTATCAGAATAAAGAATAAAAATCAATGATCATCTCAATATAATTGAAAATGTGTTTTGATAAAATTAAACATTCATAGTAAAAAAGAAAAATATTCAACAAACTAGATATAGAACTTCTGTAATTTGAAATAAGATATCTACCCTAAAACACCCAAAACCTACTGCAAACATTTATACTTCATGGTGAAATGGTGAAGACTTTTCCTCTGAGATTGGGAAGGAGAGAAAAAAGCTTCTATCACTACTTACACCTATGACCATAAGGGAGGAGAGGAAAGAGAGAGAGGAGGGAGGGAGAGAGGAGCAGGAGCACTGAGAAAGAAAGAAAAGAAAAGAGAAAAATAAAACTGTTGTGACTATTCACATGTTATGATGTACATAGAAAACCCAAAAGAAATTACACAAAATTTATTTGAATTAATACATGAATTTAGCAAATTTACTAGATAAGTAGCCGAAATAAAAATTAATTGTAATAATTCTATATACCAACAAGTACTTGGAAAATAATATTTAAATGCTATTATTATGCCTGAATTTTTAAAAACTTAAATATTTAAGATATACCTAATTTAAAAAAAGTATAAGACCTCTACAAAGAAACCTGTAAGACAGATTGGAAGAGTTAATAGTGTATGGTGTCAGTTGTCTTCAAATTGCAGCAGATTTGTTTTAAATTATAAAAATTGACGACTGATAAAAAGCCTTATGTGGAAATACAAAAGGCCACTGATAGCCAAGAAATTTGAAGATCAAAATGAGAATTCACCCTCTCAGAGATCAGGATTTATAAAGTGAGGGTAATGAACACAGAATGTACAAATACACAACTGGAACAAAAGGGAAAGTCTAGGAACAGTCCCATGCTTTTAGGGAGAACTGATTTATGTCAAGGCCAGACCCACACAGTGGAAGTCAGAAATTTATTTTCAGTCATGGTGCTGAGTAGAATGGATATTTTTATGAGGGGTGAAAGGAGTTAACCCTATCTTATATCACATACAAAGTAAATTGCCAGGTGGATTGTAGATCTACTTGTAAAAGTTAAAACATGAGATTCTAGATGATAGCTTAAGAATAGTAACTTGATTACTTTGGGTTATGGATAAATTTCTCGAACAGTACACCAAAAATATTTAAAGGGAATAATTATAAGGCCATATTAAAATTAAGAAAACTAAAATAGAGCAAAGAACTTCCTTTCATTAAAATATACCATCATGAGTGAAATGCAAAACACATAGTAGAAAAATACTTACAAAATATATAAACAATAAAGAACTCATATTCCACATACATAAAGAATGTCTACATGGCAGAGGATCCAGAAGAAAATTGAGCAAAAGACATGAACATGTCTTTTAAATGAAGATGTCTCAATTGCTAACAACCATTGGTAAACATATTCAACCTCGTTAGTCATGCAGGCAATGAAAAATTTAAAACTGGTGTGCTATCTACATTCCCACCAAAATGGCTACAGTAAAAAGGCCAAGAGTTTGCCCTGCCTGAAAAAAAAAAAAGACCAGAAATACTGTAAAGAACTGCTGTTCTGTAAGAACGTAAAGTAATAATGAATGAGAGGCAACCAGAATATTACATAAAGCTCAAAATAGTTAAAACTTATCTGTAATGTTAGAAATCAGGATATGGTTACCTTTGGGGAGACGATAGTGAAATAAAAACTTGGAAAAAACACAGATGGGTGAGGAAAGCTTTCAGCATGTAATTCTATTCCTGAGTGATGTCTTTTTATCTGTGTTCACTTTGTAACACTTCATCAAGCTGTACATTTAACCTTTATGCAGCGCCTTTAATATATGTTTCAAATACTAAAAGCTTACTTAAAAACTGAACCATAGGTGTTAGGAACTAGAGAACTATAACCATCAAAACCAATTAGCTCATGATGCAAGCTGACAAATTCCAAAAAAATCTTTCAATCATAAGGTGTCCTTCACAAATGAGGATAATATCGTTTGGTTCACCAGTTTATTTATAAGCTTTTACAACCATCTCATAGCAAAAGCCACTTGGAGTTGTTTTGCCTTTAACAAAGCACAAACAGTGAATAGAACGGTGGTTATCAGAGAATGTGGGAGTGGTTTGTGGAGGAGGAAAGAGGAGACATAGGAGACATTGGTCATTGGGTACAAAGTTACAGTGAGATTGTGAGAATAAATTCTGGTGTGTATTTCACAGCATAGTGACTATAGTTAATAATATTGTATTGTATACTTCAAAAGTGCTAAAGCAAAATATTTTAAATGTTCCCACCACAAAGAAATGATAAATATTTGATATGAGGTATATATGCTAATTAATCTGATTTGATCATTTCACATGTATTGAAGCATCACATCGTACCTCATAAGTATATATAATTATTCTTTGGCACCTAAAAATAAAATAGAACTTTTTCTGAAAAAAAAATCTGGCAAATACAGAAATCTGATACTTTAGTCCTTTTCTTCAAATGCTTCCCAGACCATGAGCACTAGAGACAGCTAGAAGAGGGCTGGGGACACTGAAAAGCCATTTAATCTCAGCACAGAAAGGGACTCCTAGAAGTCTTCAGTCTAACTCACTCCACACGGGGAGGCGTCCTGCAGCACTCCAGCGAGTCCCCTGAAGCACTTTCTAGGTCAAGGAGCTAAGGCAGCCTGGTCTCTGGATAGAGAGCTTTCTGTGTCTGCAACTCAGCTATGAAAAGCTCCCAAACTACTTCTGTTTAAACTCATGACCTCTGGATATGAAAGAAAAAATCCTTCCCAAATAGCAGCTTTTCGAATATAAGAAGCAGATATCACGTCCTCCAGGTCGGTTCCTTTCCTTACACTAAATATCCTTCAATCCTTCTCACATAAGATGCTATTATACTGAGAGAAGAAGTGTTCTTTTTGTTCCTCAAAGGATTTTGAAATCAATTTAATTCAGCTTTACAGGAATCCAAGTGAGGATAAAATCTAGCTATGGAAATGAGTATGGCCAGGACACACACTATTTTGTACATAGGCAAAGCAAGCTGTTGCCTAGTGCATGATCTGAGGGGTTGCAAAATTTCCTGTGAATAAAACATTTTCCATACTTGCCTCCTCTGAAACCTGAAATTCTTATGTAAATTACAACTTTGTGTGAAGACAACAGAGATTACTATGGAAAAAGAAATGTCATACTGTAATCAAACATGAACCACAGAAAAGAACCAGTTCTTGAAATTAAATAGAAGGCTGAACGAATGGATCAGGAGTGAGAAGGTCAGGAGGTACCTGTAGAATGAGACAACCTAAGAGAACAAACTCAACCGGGATGCCAAAGAGTGGGGAGCCTAGAAACGTGGACAGAATGAAGGTGTCAATACTCAGAAAGAAAATGAAAAGGAAGCGGGAGGAAGGAGAACAGACAGCTTGGCCAGAGCCAGCTCTTCCGTAGGCATAGATGAGTGATCTTCCTTCCATCAGAAACTGGGCTAGTGGGTAGTCAAACATTGGAGAAGCCTCTCTCTCTCTCTCTCTCTCTCTCTCTCTCTCTCTCTCTCTCTCTCTCTCACACACACACACACACACACACACACAAACACACACACGCTCCCCTCCCCTCTCCTTTCCTTTTTGTCAGTAAGCAATTGGCTCATCAGTATTGTCCTTGCCACTAAAGCCTGCCTGCCTGCTGTAGTTTAAATGTTGAATGTCCCCTAAAGATCTACGTGTTAAAATCTTGGTCTCTAGGGCTACACTGCTGGGAGGCGGTGGAATGTTTGGGAGGTCAGGCAGAGTGGGAGTGCTTAGGTCACTGGGGACATGACCTTGGAGGGGATTTGGGGACCAAGATTCTTCCTCTTTCTCTTCATTCTCCCACTCATGATGTAAGCAGTATTGCATTGCCACATGTTCCCTGCCATTGCTGTCTGGCATGCCCACCAAAGGCTCAACAAAATGGGTCTGCCCAATCTTGGACTGGACTCTACAGAACCATGAGCCAAAATAAACCTTCTCTCTTTATAAGTTAGTTATTCCCTGTATTTTGTTACATTGGTGGAAAGCTGCCATTCCCAGCTTCCATGCCCACTACTGATTAAGTGGATAAATCTCACCAGTGCTGATTGGCATCTGACTGACCTGAATTCAATGAGGATGGGAATAGGAAGTCAAATTTGGGCTTCTGGTCTAAGTTACATCTTCAGCAGAGCTAAGTAATTCCACCAGTACTATAAGGAGGAAAGGCAGTTTTGGAGCAACTAACAAATCTGCATTTCCAACTCACATGGCTCAGATTGTTTTTTAAATTGGCAACAGCTCAAACACAGTATGCAAAGATGGGTGATCGGCACCCTCAATTTCCAAGTGTAGTATACTGACAAGTGTGATTAGTTCTTTCACAAATTCTTACCCTCATAGACATGTAAGCAAAGTTCTTTAAACCAAAGAAGAGGTTTTATAAGGTAGGAATTTCAGCTTCTGTGGAATTGATTTAGATAACATCTACAAACAGGGAATACCTAAAATATTTGCCAGGGGAGTAGCATAAAAGACATATAATTTCACACAATAAGAAAGCAGGAACAGAACACATAGAATCTGCCTCTTAGTGTAGAGTTCTTCTGCAATCTGCCTCTGCCTTCCAGATTACTTGAACTGGGCATGTTAGCCCTGCCACCCGTGGGGATGATGCGTGCTTCAGGCCTAACTCACATGGTATGAAAAACCACCCATTCTAATCAGCTCACATGTAAATATAGAGAATGGAAAATCTGATGATTCATCCCACAAATGCTTTGGCTTATCAAACCCACACCTGGGACCATTTGCAATGAATTAAATTAAGAGCAACTGTTGATTTAACGGTTGATTTGGAGTTTTTTAAAATCAGCTAAGGCTTTCTTTAGCCAGCTCCGTTCTTAAAAAGATAATTACACTTCAAGGTGGGAGATATTAACCATATCCCTAGGTAATAGATTTTGAACTTTGCAAGATTTATAGCTGCTTCTTTATGTTTAAAGACCCTCAGCTCAGAAGATTCCAAAGTTATGTAGAAATGACAATTACCTATCTTGTACTTCACTGAAAGACTTTGGAAGTTGGAAAGTAATCTGAAGGGATTTTTAAATTTTCTTATTTTTTAAAAGAAAAATTTTAAAATGAGCTATAAAAATCAGTCAGAATTAAAGAGAAGATTCAAATTTTGTCACAACCCAGAGATCAATGGTGAGAATACATTAAAGTACTCACTTTGCATGTTACACATTTTAATTTAATATTTACACTGACCTTATAAAGTAGGTACATAGCCCCATTTTCCAGATGAGAAAAATGAGATTCAGAGCAGTTAACATAACTCCGCCTAGAACACACAGATAGTTAGTGGAAGAGGTTGAGCTTCAAACTCTGTCTCCAAGCCTACATTCTTAACTCACGCGCTCCTCTGCCTGTCTTCTCCACCCTAAAAGCCTTGCTCAGGTGTTCTACCATATCCCTCTTCCTTCATGAAACTTCTGATCCTCTATAATTATCTTGCTTATTATTTTGTTTGTGTTCTGCATTCTCTCCTAAAATAAAAGTTCCATGAGCAAATAGATTTTATCTATCAGGTTCACTGTTATTTCCATGTCCTATAACATAATAGTCATTTAATCAAATGATACTAAATATAGTAAGTATTCTTGCACAAAAAACTTAATCTGAATCAGAAATTGAGCCAAAGCCCAGATCAAGGCTTGTTCCACAGCTATAGTTCTCCATTCACCTCCCTTCATCTAGGGAACCTCTTCTACATGTAGTTTAAAGCCTTTGGTGCCAATATCCCACCACTTTGCCTGCCTTCATAATAAACACCCCGCAGCCAGACACCTTCTGTGTACACAAAACTGCTTAGGAAGAGCGAGTATATAAAGAAAGATAAACTCTCATCTCTGGCCCAGAGGGATTTACAGCAAGCTGGAAAGATAAGAACTCTGCCTTTAAAAAGTAACTCCCCTGCGAAGCAGCCTACCTTCAGTGTCCAGTGAGCAGCTGTTTGTAACAAAGTTCATCTTTCTGCAGAAATTTCAGTTCCAAGGAAATCTAAAGCATCTCTAAGGTGAAGAGAAAGGAAGACTCCAATTTGCCAGCTCTGACATCCCCAGCACCTGCTGTTAATCACACACCTGCTCTCAGGCATGATATAGTGGCTCCCGTGATTGGCCCTTTCATTTGCCTTCTCTGTAGATCACTGTCCCAGCTGAATATCGAGGGACCACATTCATCAAAAGCATAATTTGAGCAGAACGTGATCATTTTTTCAAAGCTAAAGAGAGCATCAGCAAGAAAAATTGCCAGCATCTTTAAAGGAAAGTTGGTTGTCTCTGAGGATAAGCGATAATGGTTTTTATTTTTACTATTAAAAGGAAATCATTAGATTCTCAGGTGTGGTTCCAAAAGAACTGGGGTATTTTTGACCACCCATAAAAACAAACATGATGTTAACCAAGAATTCAGCAGCTATCAGCATAGTAAACACAGGCTATCAGAATTCCAAGCCAGCGAGTTAGTTAAGTGATGTCAAAGGCAGAAAGCTGAGGTGGTAAGAGCTACAATCTGCTGTGAACCCTCCTTTCTGCAGCTCTCTGCCCCTGAGGGCCTCAGAAAAAGCAAGTGGCCCAGGCTGAGCCACCCACGGGGTCCTGCCCTCAGCTCCAGTGACTGGTCCAATCCAGGCACATCCAAGCCTTCTCCAGTATTTTCCTCCTGGAGCAGTAAGGGAGGAATCCGTCTTTCTCCCTTGTTGTGAGGTATAAGCATGTAACCCAGCACTTCCCTCAACCATGTGGAAGTCTGAGCAAATGAAGCCAACACACAGAGAACCTGGAATCAAGATAGATATACAGAGAGAATCAATTCCCCAGGTCTAGTCATAGTTTCCAAAGCTGCCCTTCCTTGTAGCTCCTATGGAAGTTACTCAGGATCCTTCCAAGAATTCCTCCCTTCCTTTTTTTCTTCAGCTAGTTTCAGTTGAGTTACTGTCATTAGCCACATAAACCTGACTGGCAAAAACAGAAATTTGTATCCAGAAATGGGGAGATACAAATGACGTACCTTTAAAAACAGAGTGAGCTTACTATCTGCAAGGCAGAAGTGATGAATATTACTCCTTTCCCATCTGGGAAAGTGGAGATCCTCCTTACAGAAACAAAGTAGGTATCCACTATTACCTCTTGCGTCTTGGCAGACAAACCATGACAATATTTTATTATTGGTTTAGTATAAAAATATTAAAAACTAAGAACATGCTGGGTACTTCTTGTAGACTTCAGTAAGGTCCTATAAGAAAAAAATAAGTCTGAATCTAAGTTAGCACTTCTTGAAATGGACAAGGGAAAAAATGAGATTGATATACAGTTCTGCTAAAGGAGAGGCCCTTTCTGTCTGTGGCTAGTGATCCAGTGCAGAGGGCCAGACAATCATGTCGCCCACAAAACACTCCGGGTGAACCTTCTGCCCACAGTGAAGTCACATCATTGACAAGGAGAAGAGATGTTCAGGAATTACCTAAAATGAGGAAAGATTGACAATCTAGACTAAATATCTCCTGCTGTGTACCCCTCCCTGAGAAAGGATAGTAATTTTTCCCATCATAAAGTGCAAATAATGGAGATGTGGCCAGAGGCCAGAGGGTAGCTGAGCTCTGTTTAATCAATTCACCCTATTGCTCCAGTTGATCTGAGGCAGAGCCAAAAAGTTATTAGACAGAGTCCACAGAAGGGTGAGCAAACCCCTACAGATTTGTTTTTCGAAAACAAGAAACTTCAAAGGCGGGATCTAGAGTCAAGTATTGTGACTAAGATTTCTGGTTTTCTATAAATCAACAAGACCTATCAAAATGAACTCAACCTTAGCCTCTAACTAGCTGTTTAAAAAGAGATGTTTTCCTGGAGAAACTCTCAAAAAAAAACCTGTACTTGCCCAGACTCAAGTTTAGTCCCCAGGCCATGGTGACCACAGTGACAGCAAGGGGACTTCTCAAAGAATACAACCTTTTGTGGACTATCCCTGTATTTATTGTGGCCATGGAGGGAAATGATCAGGAAAAGAATACCAAAGACCAAAGAGTAGCAAGGACAGAGTCAAAACTAGACAGGCCTCGCTAAAGGAGAGGATTACTGTGAGAAACACACCAGGCACACTGACTGCATATTCTCCAAAGTTGTACCAGCATATCTTGCTTATCTTTGTCCTTATTTCTAAATGGGAATTTTTTATTATGACTATTCTGTTTTCCTGTATTGTTTTGTCTTGGATGGGCTGAAAAATGGTTAAATTAGAAGGATTTGATCATGGCCACCTAGGAGGCAAAAGCAAGAGTTGAGAGCCTTCAAATCACACACCAGAGGAAAAGAGCAGGTACCCTGAGGAGAAACTAAAGAGAAAATCTGATACCAGAAGGGGAAATGAAAAGAGCAATGTGCTGGGCCGAAATCCAGTGTCTGGGAGAGTTGTAAAGGAAAACCTGGATCAGGATATCCCACTCCTCCCAGGTCCTGCCTATGTACCATCTTGAGGGAAGATCGGGCTACCTAAAGGAGGGAGCTGCCTCTTCAGACACATGCTTGGCTGATGGAATAGACTCACAATCACACTGGCCTCCCCGCTGGGAAGAGGATCGCTGCAAGTGAAATACGTGCAAGCCAAGACTTCAGTAAAACCAAATGCTTGGAAAACGGTATATGAGCCAACACCATGGCTCACTCGGTTTTGAAAACCATAGTACTCCAGGAACAATCAGCACCTGTGGGTGGTGGGGCTGGGGAGAGAGAAGGCTTGCCCAAACCAGAAAAAAAAATTAGCTGCTCATTCCTCCCATACACTATGGTACTTGCTTTGCTGGTGGGATATTCGGTGTTCACTGCACACACCTGCCAGCAGACTTCCAAGGGGGAGCCCCAGGACCCTCTTGCTAGGGACTGTATGTGTCAGGGAGACCCCAGACTGCATCAGATAGATGAGTCAGAAAGTAAAGCTCCTGGAGCAGCGAACCATGACAGAAGCAACCTGTATTGGGTCAGAGAGCTTCTGGTGCTGCACTTGGCAAAACCCTCATGAAGGCTTGGGGAAGCCCCTGCCCTGAGCAGAGTGCAGTTGAATGCAGAGAACTGTAGGCAACACAGACTTTGCTGGCAGAGAGACATAGATGGCATCTCTGGGGACACAAGGGAGAAAAGGGAGATTCAGCAGTGTCAGACCAGAGCGGGCTGCCACTCTCCTATTGTTTCCCCAAACACTAGAAAGACCTGAGACAGCATGAAATCCTGCCCACCACACCCACCATCCTGCGCTGGGAAAAAAGGTCCTTTGCCAAGCCTGGGAGTTGTGCCAGGTTCCAAGTGTGGGTCAGAGAGCAGAGCTCTTTTTTTGGCACATGTTTGCAGTACACTCATCGTGGATGATTACATTCATTGTGGGAAGTTGGTATGTGTCTATAACACATCCTGATTCTTTTTTCATCCTCTCCCCCCATCTCTTGATCCCCTCCCTGCCCTTTGCAAGAGAGCTAGCTCCCTGTTTCCTATTATCTTTCATTTTGCTTTCTAATTTATTTACATTTTGGGTTTCTTATATAAGAGCTTTGAGACAGAGATGGAGAGCTCAGAGACAAAGACTATACGTGGAGTGACAAAAAGCAGCACCTGGGTCAGAGGGCTTCAGGTGATGTACTAGGAAAAAAAAGCCTGTGGAGGCAAAACATGAAGACAGTGGGATTTGCCCTGAAGTGAATAGGAGCCGGAAGTCTCTGGAAGTTGACAGAGAAGCAGGTGATAAACAAACTGCACCTCATCTGTTCTTCCCAATTCAATTGAGGCAGTCAGATCTTGGGACAGTGACAGAGGCCTGCAGTTAGCCACCCCCAGGGCACAGCTTGCACCTAGAAGGCAGGTTCAGAGAGATCAGCAGACTTCAATGCTGCTGGGCAGACAATGAAGCAGTCCACAGTGGGAAAGCGGCCTGTCGGCTCACAGCCAGACTATGACTCCAGCATAAGCAGAGCTGAGGACACTCTGGGTTAATGCTATAGCAACTGCATGATGATTTTTTTCATCTCTTTTCTTGCTTGTTTGTTTGTTCTGCTTTTTTTTTTTCTGGTTCTTGCTTCTGTATTATTCTTTTATTTTGTTGTAATCTATTTTTTAATTTTTTTCTTTATCCTGGTTCCTCTTTTTGTCTTTTTCTTTTTTAAACTTTCTTTCCTCCCTATACTTTTTTCTTCTCTCTTCTTCATTTTATCTCCTTATTTTCCCTCTCTTCTTCTCCCCCTTTCATATTGTATATATATATATAGCAGGTACCTGTGTACTTGCAAAACAGAATAAGAATTAGCCAGTGCTTAATAGGAATAGTACCATTCAAGGGCATGTCAGGGTAACTCTTAACCAAATTGTGCTTAGTAGATCCAAACAAAACTAACTATGCTACCAGGTTCCGACAGTTCCGTGGCTTCCCTCAGTCTCCACCTATAACTCCCTCCCTTTGCATCCCTCCTTTTTCCTCCACAAATGTTCTCTCAAACCCCCTCATCACCGAGCTCTCTACGCCAGCCCTGGAAATAACTCCAGCAAAGTCCAACCTCCTTTCCAGTTTTCACCTACTGACATTTCTCTAACCTCCCTCCCTTCTTACTTACGTCCATCCTTTTCCCCTTTCACTCTACTTCCTGGCCTCTACATCCCAAACTAACCACAATTAGCAATAGACTATAATCTGCAAAGGCCACTGATAAAAGGTTGAAATTGTAAAAACAAGTTTTAATGTTTATGACTGATTTATATAGTTAGATCTGCTGATCCTGTTATAGCCAGTAGGAACCCTCTCTATACAACACAGTGGCCAGGTCTAAGTCAGTTAAACTGTGTAGGTTGTGGTGGTAGACAATACCTCTCAACAAATAAACATCACTGGAAAACAGAATCTAACTGAAGAAATCTCCATACTACCAGCAAAGTCTCTTCAGTCTATTTGCCCTGAACCCTCAATACAAAAAAGAAAAGAAACATGAAAAAACAAAGCAACAAAATGCCTCTAAAAACTCTTAGCTCCTCACAGCAGATCTAAGAGGCACCAAATGAAAGGAAACTAAACACCAAATGACTGAATTGTACAAAATGATCAAAGATGAAGCAAAGAAATGTAGCAAGCTTAAAGATGATACAACCAGATAGTAGAATTAAAAGCAAATTGATTAATGCATTTAAAGAGTCAGATAAAAAATTAGAAGAGTTAAAGAAAACCTCAAGTCATGAATGAAAAATTTACCAAAGAAACAGAGTCCATGCAAGGCGCCAAACAGAAATCCAGGAGATAAAGAATTCTATTCAATATTTGAGCAGCTGAGGAGCTGGGGATTCATCTCAGTGGTAGAGGACTTGCCTAGCAAATACGAGGTCCTGAGTTCAATCCCCAGCACCGCCCCCCAAAAAATTGAGCAGTAGAAATGATGAGTGTGTGACTACAAATTCAATATTCATGACCATATACTCAGAGATAAATTAAAAACAATAGGGGTTAGGGATTTAGCTCAGTGGTACAACACTTGCCTAGCAAGTTCAATCCCCAGAACATACATACATAAATAAATAAAGAGGAGCAAGGAATATTGATCCAACAGCTACAAAGAAGACTAATTGGAGTGAGAGAAAAATCAGAAAACAGCAGACATGGGATATAAAATCTGCTTATAGATCATAGCAGAAAATTTCTCTAGTATGAGAAAGAACTCAACATACAGGTAAACAAAGCATATATATCAAATAGTTATGAGAAGAGAATAAACTCCCATGACACATCATAGCCAAAATCCCAGAAGTCCAACAAAATGATAGAATCTTAAAACCTGTTTGAGAAAAAGAAAAAAAAATTGCTTATAAAGGTAAACCCATTAGGATTACAGCAGACTTCACAACACAAACTTTAAAGACCAAGAGAGTTTAAAGTGTTTCAAGCCTTACAAAAAAACAACTTCTAACCTAAACTAATATACCCTGCAAAATTATCTTTCAGAATTGATAGACAAGTAAGGACATTTCATGACTTCATGACAAAGAACACTTTTAAGAGATTCATGAACTCCAAACCATCACTCCAAAAATACTCAAGAATATCCTAGGCAGAGACAATACAGCCAACAAAGCCAAAAAGTCAGATGGAATGAATACATCAAACAAGGTTAGCAGTTAAACAAAAATGGAAAAAGAAAAGAGTCAACAACAGGAAAAGAGCACTATGACAAGAATAGGTCAATAACTCATTGTAAACAGCCTCAAACTATCAATGAAAAGATACAGATTGGCAGAATGGATTTTTAAAAACCTAGTATCTGCATACAAGAGATACAACTAATTAAAAAAAAACTTCATACACTAAAAATGAAAGAATAGAGAACAATATTCTGTGCACCAGGACTCAGAAAGCAAGCAAGTGTAACAATCTTATTCTCAAAGTGAACTTCACACTGAAACCAATCAGAAGAGGCAAAGAAGATTACAGTGTATTAACTAAGAGAACAATTCAACAGGAAAAGTTAAAAATTGTAAATATATATGCACTGGACACCAGTGCACCCAACTTCATAAAACAAACACTGCTAGACATAAAAGACCAAATAAATATCAACACAATCATAGTGGGGACCTCAACATGCCACTTTCCCAAATAAATATCAGAACAAATGGACTTCATAAATATCTACAGTGTTCTACCCCACCACAGTAGAATACACACTCTTCTCAGCATCACATGGAACTTTCTCCAAAACAGACCATATACTAGTCCACAAACTGCTTAAATAAATATTTTAAAAAGCCTGAAATTATCTGACATATACTATCAGATCATAGTGTTCTGAAACTAGAAACCAATGACAAAGAAAGCACAGAAATCTTGCAAACACTTTGATATTAAACACTCCTGAATAATCAGTGGGTCACAGAAGAAATTAAACAATTTCTAGAATCGAACAACAACACCAGTACAATATACCAGAACCTATAGGACACAATGAAATCAGTCCTCAGGAAAGTTTATAGCTGTGAATGCTTGTATCAGAAAAACACAGAATTCCAAATATCCTAACAATGCACCTCAAGGTCCTGCAAAAACAAAAACAGTCTAAACCCAAACCTAGTGCAAGGAAGGAAATCATAAAGATCAGAACAAAAATTAATGAAATTGAAACAAAAAATACAAAGAATTAATGAATTGAAGAGCTGGTTCTTTGAAAAAAATAAACGAACTAAAAAAAAAATCTTTGGCCAGTCTTACCAAAAAAAGAAAAGACAAGACCCATATTGATGCAATTGAAATGAAAAAGGCAAAATCACAGTGGACACCACCACAATCCAGGAGATTATTTGTTGTATATATTACTAAAATTTGTACTCCAAAAAAACAGGAGAATCTGGAAGAAACAGAGAGATTCCTATACAAATATGAATTACCAAAACTGAACCAAGAAGATAGAAAAACTGACCAATCCATTAAAAAGTTATGAAATAAACCTACCAACTAAGTAATAAAGTAATAAAGAACCTACCAACTAAGAAAAGCCTAGGACCGAAAGGATTCACATCTGCATTCTTGAAGAACTTTAGGGAAAATCTAACACCAATACTCCTTGAACTCTTTAAAGAAACTGAAAGGGAACAAATTATTTCCAAACTCATTCCTGGTCTTACCCTGACTCCAAAACCAGACAAAGATCCAAACAAAAAAAGAAAACTACAGGCCAATCAGAAAATGGAAAATCCCCTGTTCCTGGATAAGCAGAACCAACATTGTCAAAATGGTCATACTACCAAAATGACACATAGATGTGATGTAAGCCCAGTCAAAATACCAATAGCATTTCTCACCAAACTAGAAAAATCAATTCTAAAATTTACATGGAACCAAGAGACCCAGAGTAGCAAAAGCAATCCTGACCAACAAAAGCAAAGCAGGAGGCATCATAATCCCAGATTTCAAGCTGTATTACAAAACCACAATAATTAAAAAAAAAAAAAAGCATGATACTGCCACAAAAACAGACACACAGAATAGAAGATGCAGAAACAACCCAGGCACATTCAATTTGATCTTTAACAAATGTGCCAAAAACATAAATTTAAAGAAAGATAGCCTTTTTAATAAATGTGCTGGGAAAACTGGTTATATACATGCTGAAGACTTAGTTTAAACCCATGGCTTTCACCATGAACAAAAATAAAATAAAAATGTATCAATGAAATAAATATTAAAACAGAAACACAATCTGCTGGAAAATAATATAGGTAAAATTCTTGAAGATACAGACTTAGGCAAGGACTTTCTGAGCAGAAACCCAATTGTACAAGAAATAACATCAAGAATCAATAAATGGGATTACATCAAATTTAAAAGCTTCTGCACAAGAAACCACCAACAGACTGAAGAGACAGCCTACAGAATTGGACAAATTTTGCCAGCTACTCCTCTGACAGGACTAGTATCTAGAATATATAAAGAACTCAAAAAATTAGATCCCCCCCAAAAAAAATCAATCAAAAAATGGGCAACTGAAATGGATAGATGCTTAATCAGAAGAACTATGAATGGCCAATAAATTCATGAAAAACATGTTCAACATCTCTGGCCATCAGAGAAATGCAAATTAAAACAACACTGAGATTCTATCTTACTCCAGAAAGCATAGCTACCATCAAGAAATCAAACCATGTCAAGTGCTGCCGGAGTTCTGTGGGAAAAAGGCACCCTTCTACATTTATTGGTGGGAATGTAAACTAGTACAACCACTATGGAAATCAGTATGGAGATTCCTCAAAAAACCAAAACTACCTCTGACAAAGGACTAATATCTCAAGTATATAAAGAAATAAAAAAAAAATCAGACCCCTCAAAATTTAAAGACCAATCAAAAAATGGTCAGCTGAAATGAACAGACACTTCTCAGATGAAGCATAAACAGCAAATAAACACATGAAAAAATGGCCAACATCACTGGTCATTCAAGAGATGCAAATTGAAACAACACTGAGATTCCATCTCACTCCAGAAAGAATGGCTATCAATAAATCAGCCAATACGAGATGCTGGAGGGCCTGTGGTAGAAAAGGAACTCTTCTGCACTGTTGATGTGTGTAGACTGGTGCAACCACTGTGGAAATCAGTGTGGAGACTCCTCAAAAAACTAGGACAAGAGGTTCCATTTGACCCAGCTATTCCCCTCCTTGGAGTCTTCCCAAAAGAATTAAAAGCATCATACCACAGTGATATATGGACACTCATGTTTATAGTGGCACAGTTTGTAATAGCTAAATCCTGGAAACAGCCCAAATGCCCATCAGCCAATGAATGGATAAAGATGTGGGTTTTTTACACAATGGAGTACTACTTTGCCTTAAGACTACTACTTTGCTTTGAGACAGTTCTAGGTAAATGGATGAATCTTCAAACCATACTCTTAAGTGAAATAAATTGGACACACATTTAAATACTGCATTGTTTCTCTGTTGTGAGAAACTATATGTGGAGATAAGGACTAAAATGTATTACATTGGGAAAGGGAAGAAATTGTTCAAATGGAAAGGGGAACAAGGAAGGAGGAGGAGGGGGAAGGAATGGAGGGACAAGAGAAAAAATAGGAAAAATGGAAACAAAGCTTTTGTAAATAAGGAGAGGTTGAAGGGCGGGGAATGGGGAAAAAAAGCAGCAAGATATATCATGTACAGGTACAAACTGCCTATGATAAATGCTACCACTATGTGTATCTAAAATGTACTATTAAAATAAAATAAATAAAAACAAGACTAGAAATTCCATTTGACCCAGCTATTTCCCTCCTAGGTATCTTCCTGAAAGAGTCAGACATCATATTACAAAGACACATGAATACCATGTTTATAGTAGCACAACTCACAATAGCTAAATCTTGGAGGCAGCTTATATGTCTTCAGCAGATGAATGGGTAAAGGAAGTGTGGCATTTATGCACAATAAAGTATTGATCTGCCATAAAGAAGGAAAAATTTGAATCACTTGTAGGAAAATGGATACATGTTGAGACCATAATGTTTAGAGAAATAAACCTGAGCCACAAGCTTAAATACCACATAATTTTTCTTATATGAGAATCCCAAAGTATAAACAATTGAAAGAGTAAAGAAAAGATAAGACATTAGGAAACAGAGAGATAGATATTTTATAAATGGGAAGGAGATCTAGAGATGGAAAGAGGGGAAAGGAGGGAAATGGGAGGGGAATAAAAAGAACTAGAATATGTTTTGTGTATATACCTGCTCCCCACAATGAATGCAATCACTTATGTACTAAAACTATGTACTAGTAAAAAATAAAGAAATAATATTTTTAAAAAATTAAATGGTTATATTAGCCTCAGTGTCCACAGGTTTCAGAATCTCAGGGCATCATATCTGATTTGACTAAGAGAAAGGCCTTTTCTTAGTCCATTTATGCTGCTATAACAAAATACCACAGACTGAGTAATTTAGAAAGAACAAAAATTTATTTCTCATGGTTCTGGAGACTGAGAAGTCCAAGATCTAAGTTCTGGCAGTTTCACTGTCTGGCGAGAGTTCAGAGCTATTCCATGACAGTACTTTATTGCTTTGTCCTCACGTGGAAGGGGCCAGAAAGGCAAGCTTGACAGAATGCTGTGAGAAGCCTCTTTCATAAGGATCTTAGTCCCAATGAGCCCTAAGTCAAGAGGCACCATGACTTCATCACCTCTTCAAGGGCCTGCCCTTTAACACAAGGAGTGATTGAAAGATACACAGAATGTTTAAATTAAAAAAAAAAATTATTACCACAAAAGACGAATTGCCAAGAACCATGGAATAAACGTGCTTGAAGCCAGGGGAAGTATTTTAAATATTTTGAGGAGGATTCATGGCAATGTGTTTTTTACTATAATAAACTTTTTAACATTCACCTATTTTTTGATCACCCTCTAATTGATCAAATGTTTATGGCAATTTCTGTCAAATAAAACCATTACGGTATGTCCTTGTTCACCTTATTTACTGGATCTGGCACCGTGCAAATTTTGACTCTTCTGCAAAGTCAAAATGACCATAAAAGTTAAATATTTTAGAGGACTTCCAAAGCTGCTTCACAAAGTAACAAGAACAATGCACTAAGTGTGTTCAAAGTGAGGGGAAGTATTTTGACAGGGATCAAAGACAATGTGTCTCTGATTGTAACTTTTTTTGTAATTTAATCAGTCGCTGTATTTTTTTTATCACACCTCATACAATCACATTGAGAACACTTGAATTTGAGAGGACACATTCAAACCATAGCAAGCATAGCAAGACCCCTGTACTTAGCAATGAACGAAGTAGTTGACTGTACTTTGGAACACCTCTCTGGAAGGATGGGGAGTATACTGGTGATTTCACATGGATTCACTGAGTTTTATAAGCATATGTTGAAATTGTATAAATGGAAAGAAAAAATGTGTGTAAATAGTAATGTCTGTGGCATTAATCATGGAACATCGCATCACTCCAGACATAAAATTGGTCCAAGATGTGACCCAAGTCCAGTCCATCAAAGTTATTGTCTAGCTTATTTTTGCTGGAGCGTGTAGAAAGTTTCTCTTTCTTCTTTGGTTATAATCAAGAAGAATATAACCACAGAACTACTGGAAGACGGAGTCCCTCCAGTTCCACTTACGAATCCTTTGTGCAAAACAGAGACTATGTCTGTTCCTCAAATCAATTGTCTGATTTTGTTGTTGTTGTTGTTAGAAAAGACACTAGAGTGCCATCTACTGGAAACTTTCCACAATACATATACAGATCTTTTATACAGTACCTAGAGTATGATTGCGCCTCTTACGTGGAACAATTATACATTGCACAACATACGTGGTAGCCCTTGCAACCGCATCCCCTACTACCTCGGAAGTTTGGCCTGGCAATGCCAGCACCCCCAAAAGAAGCAGATATGAGGACTAAGAAATTCCCACAGGATCCAGAGCTTTGGTTACAGTCCAAAATGTCTGCAAAGTTGACCTGGCTTCCCTAACTCTCTTCCATTCTTCAAATGCTTCCAAATTCTTTTCAATATATTCTTCTTCTCTTAAGGTAAAATCTAGTTAAAATTGGGGTTTGTTCCTTAGAAGCAGAAGAGTTCTGGCAAAACTACAGTGGTACATTGGTTCACGAACTTAATTTATTCTACAACTTTGGAAAAGATGGCTACATGCATGTTTGTGTGAGAAAGACGGCCACAGCCATGTCGTCACCTGATGCAGAGTTTGCAAACAAAAGCAAAATTTTGCCAAACAGTTCTGTTTGTGAACCAAATTGTTTGCAATCAAGAACATTTGTGAACTGAGGTAGGGCTGTACCCAGTTTTACCCATGATCTAGCCTACAACCTTAGCTAAACCATTTGTCAGCCCAAGATTCCTGAGCTACAGATTAAGTAACAATTAAAAACTAAGTGTATGAAATAAACATATTTTAAAGGGTTTTGCAAGAGTGGATTCTAGGATGGCAATGAGAATGAGGGTAATGATGATGATTATGCAGAGAAAGCAAAGGAAGAGGCAAAATCTATTCCCATTATTTTTCTGCTTCTGTGTCTTTCTTCCCTAGGTAAGGGACATTAACGTAGAAAGAACAAAAAGATAAGCAACTCACAAATTTAAATTGGAATCAATAAGCATAGGAGGATTGATTGTGTCCCTCTAAACAAAAGGCTCAGGCTCCGTCTTGCCATCTTCCAATAGGAAGAATTGGAGGCGTTAATTGTGCAGAAAGCAAATATGCTTTGTGGCCATGAAAACTAGTCCCCATCCAAAATCAATAAATTAAAAAATGAAACCCAAGAGGGCTTGTTTTCAGCATCACAATGCACTGAATCAGCTACCTATTACAGATGGTCCTTGATGCATGCTGCCGTTTTCCCAACAGAATTTTCATTGAGGTTTATTCCTCAATGAGGCACTGTGAAGAGGTGGGGCCCTGGGTACTGCTCTCATGAATGAATTGTTTTTCTCATGAATGAACTGTTTTTGCATGAGACTGGCTTAGTTCCCTCAACACTGGAATAGGTCTCATGGGAGAGTTGAGTCATGGGACTGAGTTAGTCACTGTGACTAAAAAAAAAAAGTTTAAAAAGTTGACATCTTCCATTGGCCCCTCTTACACATGTGCTCCTTCTGCACATGTCCCTTCCCCTTTCTATTTCTCCAAGGTGCTGTGCCAGAAGCCAGCCAGCTAGAGCCACCTGATCTTGGACTTAATCAGCCTACAGAAAAATGAGCCAAACAAAAATATTTTCTTTAGAAATTACCCATCTTCTGGTATTTTGTTATAGCTACAGAAATTGGATTAAGACAGCATATCAACAAATTGATGAAAAATATCAATTATTCTCAGAAATAAAAGAATATAGTTGGTGAGTATTGCAAACCCAAGTAAGAACTTTACCTATGCTAACCAATCACTTTTAGTGTAGACAAAAATCATCAGTTAGTAGTTGGGGATTTAGCTCAGCAGGTGAGCGCTTGACTAGCAAGCACAAGGCCCTGAGTTTGATCCCCATCACCCAAAAAAAAAAAAAAAATCAATGGTTAAACAAGCAATCACATTGAAAGGTAGAGAATTCCAAACATAACCTATAAGTTTGCCCACCACTGAACCCAAGCAGAGATCACCATATTCCTGTACTCGGAAACACCAGATTGCATTCATTCACCAAAAGAACTCAGTGTATTTCATCTGGCCTTCTCCTTGATTTTCTTGACTATTTCATCTCAGTTTGGCAGACACTTAACTAACCACCAAATCTTCATTAAAGCTCCATTTTCCAACACGTAGGCTTAGTTTAGACCCTGAGAAAATGAGTAAAAATCTAATTCCTCCCTCCCAGAGATTCAAAACCTTGTTAGGGAAATAAAACAGTCACATACGTCTAGTTCATTCCTTAATTCACTCAATGATTCATTCAACAAATTCTTTTTCAATACTTACTAGTTCTTAGTAGAAAAAAGTAAGGCAAACATAGCCCCTACCTAAAAGAGTCTACATTTAACCTTAACCTGTAATCAATACTCCAAAGGAAAGCTACACGATGCCTTCAGTAGGGAAGAGCTTTTCTTTAACAAGTGGCCTTTAAGTCGAAGACCTGGTGTATGGGTGACAGTTGGCCTAGTGAGGATGCTTCAGGGAAATGAGAAAGCACACATGAAAAAAAAAAAAACTATAAAGGAAGAAATCTTAAAACATGAGCGCTAACAAAAAGGGAAAGGGAGGAGGCAGGATAAGGTGCAGGGGAAGGGCTGGACAGTAACAGGTTGCACTATGGGCCGTGTTGAGGATCTTATTCTAAAAGCAGCTAGAAGCCATCCAGGGCTATAAGAAGAGGCGTGCCATCCTCACACTTGCATTTTGTACAGATCAGTCCAGCTGCCTATGTCAAGAGTAAATTGGAACATGGCTAAGGCAGACTTGGGGGGCTGGGAAGAAAATGTGGACCCACCTGTGAATATCTGGCTGCAGAGAACCAAGTCACGTCAATAGCCACCAACCACTTCACTGTCAGCACAACAGCCCTCTCTCCGTTCTTAATGACATTATTAGTCCCTTGAGTTTGAGGACAAAGCTCTCCAGGCACCCTAAAATGAAACTCAAAACATAATTTCCCGTAGTAACAATGGTATAAAAGGCAGTTGAGTTTCATAGTTTAATTAATACCTTAGTTTAACTTTTATGCTGACTCTTCAACCTTCAGCAGTTTTATAATTAAGAGGGACCTAGTATACTCCAAAAGATTTCCACAAAAATGTTATGAAGATGTTGGAAGGATTTAAATATTAGCTCTATTGTTCAAGCAAGGGGTACTAAAGCTACTCTCAAGTACACTATAATGCACAGATTTCAAGAGGTATGTTCTTACGTTCAACAGATAAGGAACAGATTTCAAGAGGTATATTCTTATGGTATTCACCAGGCCACACTCTTGCCCCTGCTTGCGAAATCACAGAAGCCACAAGGTGCAGGAAGTGACAGGAAGAGGTGGGACCCAGTGAGTAGACAGAGGAGGGAGTCCCGGGGTGAACGCAGCCTGAGGAATAGAGGGCAGGCCAGGCTTCAGAGCCCAAGACCCCTGACTGGGCCTCCTTAGCAAATGAACAATTTGAGAAATATGTAGCAGTCCTTGCCTTGGCAACAGGGCAAGCCCGAAAAGGCCAGGAGATGAAGGCAAACATGGGCAGGCTGCAGTTCCTTGCTTCTGAGTGGCACTCTAGGGCCATGATGTGATTTCTTCGAGACCAATCAAGTTCGAGTTCTTCAATCCCTCTGCTCCTGGGTTTTCCACCTATAAAATGGGAAAAATAATAGTACCTACCTCAAAAAGTTGTTGCAAGAATTAACATTTGTACATAATAATCACCATTTATGTCAGGGTTAAGTAAATGAGATTAAAGGATAGAATGAGTGGGGATGTTTTCTACATAGGAGACAAGGCCATTTACTATCAGGCAACCAAATATTTAAGAAGCAATTTTACAGAAAATTTTTCAAAGGTTTATAGGGCCATTTTAGAATGAGTGATGCCTTTAGTACCAAAACCGTTGCCACCTATGACTGTTCTTTGTAGGAAAGACCTCAGGGGCATCTGCCACTTTCCATGATGTTCTGCCTTTAAAATATCGTTTGATCAGGAGAATCTTCAGCTCCAACTGCCATGAGGAAAGCTGAATTCAACAGGCAGCCAGAATTCAGAGTGACATCACTGGTCTCCCTCTCCCGAAGTCATCTGAATTCATGCTGAACACGGAAGAGTAATTCTGGACTCCCCAGATGGTGAACAGATTCACACTCCTTTTAAAAATACTCATCTTACTCAAATATGCTTCTCAGCAGGAAGTATCTACCTGCTACTCGAATGCTCAAAGGATTAAGGAAGATTGTGTGCATACGCTAATGGCTACATTTACTCAGCAGTTACAGGAGAAATGAATATTTCGACACAAAACAACACTTCCACCTTCCCGTTACCAATTCAGTTATTCCCACACTAAAATGCATTCACCATTAGGAAAGATGACCATATTACCCTCACTGATCTATCTTAACAATTAAGACCAAGGCAACAGGCAAGTACACACACCAATTGCCTATTTAAACTACCCTTACCTGCTTTTTTCAGAGCTCTATCTCTAGTACCAAGAGATTAAAAGTGGGAAGGAGGCTGGCTGCAGGTACAATCTGCTGTGATCCGACCCCTCTGTAAGACATTAGTAAACATCCAGAGCAAGGACCACCCGGTCTAGTAAATCTTAATTACACAAATCAACACCACAGTATGTCGCTTAGTTCCCACACCTTCATGACCTTCTCTGAAAGGTTTCCTTAGACTTTATCATCATGAAAGAGAAGAGGAAAGAAGGAAGGAAGGAAGGAAGGAAGGAAGGAAGGAAGGAAGGAAGGAAGGAAGGAAGAAAGAAAGAAAGAAAGAAAGAAAGAAAGAAAGAAAGAAAGAAAGAAAGAAAGGGGAGAGAAAGTTACTCTTAACTTTCCATCTTTATCTTCATGTCAAATTTAGGACTCAGGTATTAGAAGAAGGACAGATTCAGAAATAAGTATGGTAAAAACCACTTGAAGAATCTACAACAGTGTAGTTCAACACAGAAAGCAGAAAACACTGTAGGTTTTTGAGCAGGTAGAGACCTAACACAGGGATTTTCAGAGTTTATGAACTTGACAGAAGAGCTAAAGTAGCCTGTTCTCAGACGGGCTTCTAGGAGTCACTCTTTGGAAGACGGCAAACTGACCAATGCTGAGGTGCCGCTGGAGGTACAAACGCAAAGTCATATCCACATACCTGCACCCCAAGAGTCATGAAGGCAGGTCAGGAGGGCACAGCTGCCATAACTGCCTCTCAGTCCTCAGGAAGCTGGAGATTAGACGGGGAATACAGACAGCAAAGCAGCTCACACTTTCCATCCTGGATCGCCAGCAGAAACACAAAACAAGAAGGTAAGAAAATGGCTTCTACCTCTTTCCCACTTTGCAGGTCTTGGAACCAGTATGTCTAATCTGAAAAAAACGATTTAATACTCAGAGCCCTCATTGTAAAGCAGAATTGGAAATGTAGTTTTTAGTTTTTTTACCTCTTCATAAAGAAGAATAAGATAGAAGTTGAGTAAAACAATCAAAAGAATTTACCACATGACTTCTACAAGGTTTCCAAAATATATTCAGTTCTCCAGCGCTAAAATGGATGGAAATCTATTAGAGAGAACTCCTTTGAGTTAAACCTTAACCTTTTCATTAGCCAAAGAAACAACCCCAGAACAAGTACAAGTTTAAGTCATTAGCACTTTAGTACATATTAGTGTGTTTAATCACTTGCTAGAATCCAGAAGCTACAAAAGCAGCAGCCAGGGGAAGAGGAGGACTCAGAACTAGGAGAGTAGTGTGGGGGAGAGAGGATTGGGCACCAAAACATGGCTCCCTCCTGTGCCATTAAGCATTGAGCAGAGGCAGCAGGCAAGGTGGTGTCTCACACAGGCATCTGGGTGGGATTCACCAGGTTCAGAAATACAAGGACCAAGTCTGGGCACCTCATCTGGGGAGAGCCCGACCCGCACATGTACCACAGTGCCTCACCTAGCCCCTTGCTGGAGCGGTGACAGCCCCACGACACCATGCGGCAGGTCTCAAGAACAGCGCTCAGTGCTAGCAAGCGCACATGACAAATCTGCTGTCTGGTTTTTCTTACTGGCCCAGCACAGAGATTGTGGAGAAACTGTAGTTTGATTGTCTTTGGTAGGACACATGCTCTCCATTTCCCAGCATGCTCTCTCGCCGTGGTCGTTTTACCCAACCACTCTCCCATTGACATTTCTGCTCCGGTTAGTCCTGCTCTGTTCATTTTCCTCCCTAAGGGAGAATGAAAGAGCCAAGAGTCCACAAAAATAAACAAAAGCATCAAGCACAAATGGGAGGTACAGCTAAGAGTGAGAAGCGCAGAGTGGACCAGGACAGGAGGCTCCAGCCTGACTGTCGCAGATCTCCATGACACCGATGAAGACAGACTCTCAGCTATCGTGGACGGAGGGGCCCAGCACCTGAGTGCGCAGATTTGGCCTGAGACACAGACTCTGTGTGAGCACTTAGGATGCAGGACCCATCATTCTACACAGCGGGAAAGGAGCTCTTGGGGGTCCTGGGCTATTGCCAAGTTAAAACTACTCAGGTTTTGTCTCATTTCCAATACAAGAAGGGAGGAGCCCACTTTGGCAGCTGACCGGGGGCCTGGGAATTTGTCTTTCCTAATGGGTAGAGCATCCCAGACCTGTTCACCCACCTGTGGATACTGAACCAGCTGCAGGCTGGAGCAAACCTCAAGGCAAGCCGTGGTGATAATCTGGGCTGGCTGCTCTCTGCCTGGGCTCTTCTCAGAGGCTTGTCCTAGTCCCAGGGAACTATAAACTAGTTAACAACTCAACTCTAATTAATAAACTCCTTAATGAAGATATAAATGCCCACATTTTATCCTTTACGATGTACTTTGAGCTCTTTTTCCCTTAAAGAGCTTAACGGATGTCTCTGCTCTCTCCTTTTTCAACTCCCACTTTCACATTTGTGTCTGGTCTCTAAATAACAGCCACTGTCTGCTTTGGCTCTTTACATCCATCTCATTCAGTGCACCCTGCTGTCTGTTCCTAATCTTCGAGGGTATTTTGTGAGCCCCTCAGAAGCTCCTCTGGCGTACTGTGAAGAACGGAAAAACCTGATGAGGTTTTCAGGAAGAAAGGGCAGAGGCTGCGTGCTATCTACACGTATGGAAACCAGAAGAAATGCCATGATATCTGAAAAAGCCGACTGCAGTCACCATCTTAAGAGAAAATAGAAGAAAGGTGACTGGGAACCACCACTGCACCTCACTGTTCTTGGCCAAGAACGAGATTCCAGCTGGAGCCAATCGACCAAAGGCACAGGGGGTCGGAAAGGTTGTACGTGAATATCTGGAATTCCTCTTTATTTTTCAAACCTTAAAAGTATATCCTAATGTGCTGGGGATTTAACTCAGTGGTTAGAGTGCTTGCCTAGGAAGCGCAAGACCCTGAGTTCGATCCCTGGCGCCAAAAAAAAAGGGTATCCTAACTTAACACAGACAACTATTTATCAATTCACCAGCCTTTCTTATAATGTGTACAATCAAACCTGTACAAAAATAAACAGAATAACACCATGACCTTCATGTACTGACTTCCCAGCCTCGCTGAGAACCATCATGTGGGCAAGCTTACTTACCTATTTACCCACCCAGTCTTCCCTACTACTTCACATTAACATCAAGCAAATCTTAAACATTTTATCATTTCACAACTTCTTAATAAGACCTCATACTGACACATTCTGGATGTTTCCTGTACCACTTAGTAGCCACATGACTTTGAAGACTTCCTTAACTTCTCTAAATCTTCGTTCTTTGTCTGTAAAGTAAGATAATAATTCCAGCCTCTTCAGGTCATTGTGAAGATAAGCACAATACAGCAGAACTGCCTGGGCAAGAGTAAGTACTTGATGAATATTCACTTTTGTGGCTATTTTCTTGATATACTAGTCCATGGGAATTTGAAGAGAAAGGACAACTTCTTCTGGCATGAAAGTCTCACATTGCAGCTGATGACTCTTTTAACGAGGCCATATATCCCCTGCCCATTAGCATTCCAGAGCCTACTGGAAAAGAAGAGCATCCCCTTTCTTTGGAACTTTTGAGTGACTGATCTTTGCATGTTCTCAGCCTGTGGATGCAGCTCAAATTCAGTGTCAATTTCTCACTGCAATGAATATTAACCGAAAGCAGACATCAGATTTGACCGAGACCTGTGTCTTATTTTGTTTTGTTTGTTCCCAACGAGAAATGGAAGAACTATAGTTACAGGGTGTACACTATTTCCTGTAGTTAGAGTTCCTCTGACTTTTACTAATTTGTTTGCTAACTTTTATTTGGATTGGTGTTATGAGACAGAAGTTTTGTTTCCACTACTCAAGGGTGGACTCCACCTTTCTTTCCAAACTGGGGGATCTAGATACCCACCAAGCCTGGTATTTCCCATTTCTGTGTATATTGGTAGATGGGTTGGATTTCCCAACTTCTCACCCTTGCAGTTAGGTAAAACCATAAGACAAGTTGTCAAACATCCTATTTACCCCTCACTGACTAATATAGTAGATGCACATTTAAACCTAAAAATGTGTAAGTAGAATTTGGGGAGGAAGAAGCAGAAAATAGGAGTTAGAGGACATTGACACAGAAAAAAAAAAGAATCACTCAACGATTCTAAATCATAGAAATGGACAATGAGTGTAAAATAAAGGAAAAAGGACTGGAGGGAGAAGACTGGAAAAAAGGCAGAGAAGTTCTTCAACTCATAGACAAACTTTAAGAGAAAAAGTTACAGCATCAGGAAACAGAGCATAGAATCTCTTAGAAATGTTCCCACTAGAGGGTCCTGAAAGACATCAAATTCTCCGTGACTCCACCTTCTCTTTAAAGATAAGGGAGGTAAGACCCAGAAAGCATAAGCTTCTGACCCTCAAGTCACACGGGGTAGACTGACAGTCTGTGCATATTGATCAATGTCTTGTTGCTCGGACACAATACCCAAAACCAGGTTTAATTTGGCTCATGGTTTCAGAGGATTCAGTCCATGGCTGGCTGGCTCCAAGGCAGGAACATCATAGCAGAAGAACATGGCAAAACAAAGCTGCTTAGTTCATGGAGGCTGGGAACCAGAGCAGGAGAACAATTCCAGAAAGGAGAGTGCCAGAGATCATATATCATACCCAGAGTAACAGCTTCATATCCCATCCAGACACACCTAGAAGCATTCTTTACTAATCCCCTGCACAGATCCCAACACCATGGAGTTGACAATTAAGCTTAACAGTCACACTATCACTCTGTTTTGCACTTCTGATCATGGGATCAGACAGATAAGACAGCTTTCTCAAACTAGTTAATTTTTTATTTAAGTCTGAAATCCAGAAACAGAAGATGGATGAGAGATAAGAGCACTGCGTACTTCCCCACCTACTCAGAGCCCACCTAGTGTTGTGACATTCATATATGTAAAAAGTTCATGCTAACCTAGGAGAATCAGTGCAATTATAATAATGTTCAATTTATGAAGTACTTAGCAGGCATTTTCTGACCATCTTTTTTATAGGAACCCACTGAATCCCTAGGAGTTAAATCTGTTATCTACATCTCATAGTCAAGAAGACAGAAGCAGTGAAGTTAAATGATTCCCTCACAGTAATAGGTCTATTTGACTCCAAAATGTGTACACATTCTAGAGTCCAAAAAAATATTTAACCTTCAATTCCACTGAGCAAAACAAAGGAGATGCAGGCATATTTATTATCAGAACAGATTCATCCAGCTCTAGGGCCTCCCCATAGTACCGAAAATGCAGGAGAAGGCTATGTGCTGCAAATGGCCCAACAGCGAAAACACTCAGGATCTGCCTGTAATTCAAGTTCTGGCACTCACACTGCATAAGAATATCTGCATACATGTGTGGAGAGTATAATAAAGATAGCACATGCCTGGAATCTGATCTCTTCCTAGTCAGGCTGCAGCAGGAACTCGTTTGTAAGGTTACCCAAGAGCCCTCACCAAAAGCTGCCCAAATGGTAAATGTTCTTCCCTTGAGCCACTGTCCACGCAGTTTCTCTGCTGGGTGGCCTTCTCATTGGACCCTGGCGCACTTCCTATTCCACAAATCACATCTTAAACCTTCACGAGAGGCTATCGATTTGTGCTATCAAAGCAGCAAGATTCCAGAGCTGGGGAGCTAAGGGAGTCTGCCACTTTTAATCAATACATTCTTATTCATTAAAGCAGATGGCTGATTCAACTTTTGATTTTAAGCCAGACTCAGAGCTTGAGAATCAGTGTTCTGGTGGGCTGGTTTTACTGGGCAGCAAAACCTGCGCCTTGCTTCATCACTGTTCTCTGCCTCCCTCCTAATCTTTATTCTTCTATGTTTTCAGGATTTGGCATTTCAATCCAGGGTTGGTACCCAACTACATCCTGCCACTTCTGCCTAGGAAACAGCCAAAAGACAATCTTCAACCCAGAGCCAAAGCTACCCAGCCCTCAGGATTCTACTGTCCTGGAGATGGATGGATCATCCCAATGGATAATGTCTGTCTTAAATCATCCTTTTCAGACTGGCAGTTCCTAAGATTTAAAGATTTGAGCAGGTAAAGAACAGCGAAGATCAACAAACTTGTCGAGCAATAATTCATAAGAGTCAATGCTCACATGCCCTCCTAGGAGTGATCTCAGTCTAACATTCCCTGGAAGCCTGCTGCCCACGAGGCAGCGCAGTGCAGCTGGCTCAGAGCACACAGGATTGCAGACACACAGTCCTCATTCACAACCCCAGCTAGACACTCACTGGAAGCACGACCGTGGTTGAAAAATTGTACTCTGGGCTCATTTTCCTCTTCTGAAAAAGAGAGAAAATAATCACTGTCTCATGAGGTTGGTTAGAGAAATTGAATTAGAGAGCATAAACAAAGTGCTTTTCATAATCACAGAGTCATAATCCCATAATCCCTCATAATCTTATAATCACTGTCACATAGGAAGGTCTTGATAAATGTTAGATTTTTTTCCCCTTTGCCTTTTCTCAGCTGTTTCTCTTTCCCAGCACCCCACCGAGTTTTTTCTTTCTGTTCTTCCATTTTATGTCCCCTTTCCATTGATTTACTTTACGTTCTTCTCATCACCCCTTTAACTGAACTTAAAACCACAAACCATCAGCGTCAGCAGACTTTAGAAGAGGAACGCTGTTACTTCAGAGTGAACACTGTGCCCAGCTCGCAGCGCCGCCCCCCCCCAGCAGTGCCCTGGGCAGCACTCAGCACTCCTGGGTCCCAGGGTTGCACAGCCCAGTCTTTCTCTCTCTTTCCCAGTTGAAATTCTTAAAAGTGGCAGCTCTCAGAGAGTGTCAGTAAATTCCCCAGAGAACAAATCCAAGGTATAACACAGAGGAATTACTAGGATGCGTCTGGGGAAGAAAAGTGTTCTGCCGTTTTTAGAAGCAAAAATAATTAATGTAGTTCCTATATACTCATCCAGTATGACCATGTATTCTTTCAGTTAAGCCATTTCCAACCTGACCCTTTTTAAACATATTTTCATTAGTATATATTCATTTTACAAAATACTGGGTTTCACTGTGGTATTTTCATACATGCTTATATTTTGATCACATTCACCCCCCATTACTCCCTTTCAATCATACCCATCTCACACTCCCCTTGATTCCAGCCTGCTGTCTGACAATAGTTTCCCTTCTACTTTCATGTTATCTTTGTTTTATATTCCACATATTATTGAAATATGTGATGTTGTCTGAGTCTAGCTTATTTCACTTAACATGATGATCTCCAGCTCCACCCATTTTCCTGCAAATGACATAATTTTGTTCCTCTTTATGGCTCAATAATACTCCATTGTGCATATACTAAATTTCTTTATCCATTCATTCATTGATGGGCACATAAGCTTGGCTATTGTGAACTGTCCCACAATGAACATGGGTATTCAGGCATCCCTATAGTATGCTGACTTTAATTTCTTTGGATATATACCAAGGAGTGGTATAGTTTTTTGAGGAATGTCCATACTGTTTCCTATAGCAGCTGTACTAATTTACATTCCCCCCAGCAGTGTACAAGTGTTCCTCTTTCGCCGCATCCTCACCAGCATTTACTATGTTTTGGTGTTCTTGATGATAGCCATTCTGATTTTGATGAGATGAAATCTCAATGTACTTTTGATTTGCATTTCCATAATGGCTAAAAATGTTGAATATTTTTTCTTTACTATTGGCTATTTGCACTTCTTATTTTGAGAAGTGTCTGTTCAATTCATTGTCAATTATTGATTGGGCTGGCTTTTGGTATTAAGTTTTTCGAGTTCTTTATATATTCTAGATATTAATCCTCTGCTGGAAGAGTAGCTGGAAAAGATTTTCTTGCATTCTGTAGGCTGTCTGCTCACTCTGTTAGTTGCCTCCTTTGTTGTGCAGATGCTTTTTAATTTGATATAGTCCCAATTCTTGACTCTTGCTATTATTTCCTGTACTTTTAGAGTACTGTTTTGGAAGTCTGTGTGTGTTCCTATAACTTAAGTGTTTCCCTTATGTTACATCTTCTAGCAATTTCGAGACTTGGGTCTTATAGCTAGGTCTTGATTGGTTTTGAATTGATTTTTGTACAGAGAGATGGGAACCTAGTTTCAATCTTCTACGTGTGGATATCCTATTTTCCCAGAAGCATTTGTTAAGGAAGCTCTCTTTTCTCCATCATCTGTTTTTGGCCTCTTTGTCAAGAATCAGATGGCTGCGTTTGTGTGGGTTTGTTTCAGTATCTTCTATTCTTTTCCAGGGGTCTACCTGTCCATTTTTGTGCCAAAATGATGCTGGTTTTGTTACTATGACTTTGTGGTATATTTTGAAAGTATCTTTGTAGTTATTTTAAAACTGAGTATTGTTAGACCCATATCTTTCCCCATGCACTAAGCTAAAATCAAAGTAGACCAAAGATCTAAATATTAAAACAGAAACACTAAATCTGCTGGAAGATAGGATAGGTAGAACTCTTGAAGACATAGGTGTAGGCAAGGACTTTATGAACAAGTCCCCAATTGCCCAGAAAATATCACAAAGAATCAACAACTGGGACCTGATCTTATTAAAAAGCTTTTGCACAGCAAAAGAAACCACCAACAGAGCAAAGAGACAACCCACAGAGTGGGAAAAAATTTGTGCCAGCTATTCCTCTGACAAAGGACTAACGTCTCAAATATATAAAGAACTCAAAAAAATCAGACCCCCTGAAATTTAAAAACCCAATCCAAAAATGCGCAGATAAAATGAGTAGACATTTCTCAGATGAAGAAGTAGAAACAGCAGATAGACATATTTTAAAAAGTTCAACATCACTGGTCATTCCAGAGATGCAAATTAAAACAACACTGAGATTCCATCTCACTCTGGAAAGAATGGCTATTATCAACAAAGGAGCCAATAACAAATGCTGGAGGGGCGGCGGGGAAAAAGGAACCCTTCTCCACTGTTGGTGGGAGTGTAGATTGGTGCAAACACTGTGGAAATCAGTGTGGAGATTCCTCAGGGAACTAGGACTAGAGATTCCATTTGACCCGGCTATTCCCCTTCTTGGTATCTTCCCAAAAGAATTAAAAGCATCAAACCACAGCGATACATGCACACCCATGTTCATTGCAGCACAGTTTGTAGTAGCTAAATCTTGGGAACAGCCCAAATGCCCATCAACAGTGGAATGGATAAAGAAAATGTGGTTTTTTTAATACAATGGAGTACTATGCTGCCATAAAGAACAATAAGCATGAGATATTTTGAGGTAAATGGATGCATTTTGAGACCATACTCTTAAGTGAAATAAATCAGACACACGTGTTTAAATTCTGCATTGTTTTTCTGGTGTGAGAAACTGAAAGTGTAAATAAAGATTAAAATGTGTTATACTGGGAAAAGGAAGAAAGTGTTCAAAAGGGAAAAGAAACAAGGGAGGGGAGGGGGAAAGGGATGGAGGAACAAGAGAAGTAAGAAATAGAAGGAAAAAATGGAAACAAAGCTTTTGTAAATAAGGAGGGGGATGGAGGGATGGGAGGGGAATGGGAAAAAAGAAGCAGCAAGATATATCATGTACAGATACAAATCCCCAGGATGAACGTTATCACTATGTACATCTAAAATGTACTATTAAAATAAAATTTATAAAAACAAAATAAATAAAATTAAATTAAATTGGGTATTGTGATGCCTCCAGCTTTGCGCTTTTTTTTTAAGACATCTTTAACTATTCTGAGTCTTTTGTGCTTTCATATAAATTTGTGGATTTTTTTCCTAGTTCCGTGAAAATGTCATTAGTTTGTACTAGATCTGAGATCATTTTCACTAATATGGCCAGTTTCACATTCTGCCAATCCACGAACATGGGAGATTTTTCCATCTTCTAGTCTCTTCTTCAATATCTTTCTTCACTCTTCTGTAATTTTCATTGTAGAGGTCATTCACCTCCTTAGGTGTATTCTTAAGTATTTTTTGAAACTATTATGAATGGAATTGTTTTCTTTTTAACTCTGAACAATGAGGGCATCTTTTTGTCCCATGTAATGTAGCTGGGATGCCATAGCCAGCTCCTACTGTCTAACGAGAGCCAAAGCTTAGCAACTCTTTCTTACTTGGCACACATTAGTAACTTGAAATGAGCACGCTGCAAATATTTACACCACAGAAACTGGCAACAATGACAAGCAGGAATTTTTCCCAGAAAATCAGGAACCAGATGTTGCCCAGTTACCAGTATATTATAGAATAAATTCTCTACATTTATATACAGTGTGTGTCCTTTAACCATGGAGTGCATCCTGAGAAATGCATTTTTGGGCAATTTTATCATTTTGTACAAACACCACAGAATATACTTACCCGAACCCAGGTAGCATAGCCTACTACACATCTGCACTTTTTTATAATCTTACGGGGCCACTATTGTGGGCACAGTGCATCACTGAACAAAACATTATTGTGTGGCACAGAGGAGAGAGAGAGGGAGAGAGAGAGACAGAGACAGAGACAGAGAGAGAGAGAGAGAGAGAGAGAGAGAGAACCATTTCACGTGACTGCAACACTGCTTTCTAAGCAGCCCTACTTTGCTTTAAGGAACTTTTAGGCAATAATGATTTCCTACAGAAGCCCATAAAACTTCCATGTGCGTGTGATAATGAGCTTAGGCCTTTAAAATCTGTCGTCTGTTGGTCATGACATAGGCTATATTAACACTCACTCATGAAAATTTGCTGCGCCTTGGTTCTGTAGAAGATAAACCTGCCTACTAGGCCATTCGTATATCTGCATCCATTTTACTCTATTGATTTAAATAGAAAGTGTAAGATTACGAGGATTTTAGTATTTAAGAATCTCAGTGAGTTTCTCTTGGCATCATTGAGCATTTCACTGTTCACATCCATGTTTACATCGAGCACACTTTTTCTAAATACAATAATGTGCTTATAGCCAAGAGGCCTACAGAGGGTTTTGAAGCCAGTCTGTCCAGAGCGATGCTGGAGACATCTCCCTACTCACTAACAAGTTCCTGAACTTCTCTGTGCCTCAGTTGTAAAATGGGAATAACAACACCCATGTCCCTGAGTTGTTACTAGGATCAAGTAAGTAATACACAGCACGTGCTTAGAATAGTGGCTGGCATATAAAAACTACTCAATAAATGTTAACTATTAGAAAAGAGTGGAGATAGAAAGTTTACCATAAGGTTAGGTATTCAAGTACCAGATTTCAGGTGGGTAGCTGGGTATGGGGCTTGGAAAATCCCTCTTAAGAAGTTGACAGACTTGTTGCTGGAAGCCTGTGTCAGTTCTGGAGGGGCTCCCAGAAGCTCTATGTTGGGAAATCCTCTTGTCCTCACTTCTCTTTCCCACTGAACAAGCCAGTGATCTTATAAACTTCAGCAAGTGGGAAGTAGAGCTGAGACTGCCCTTCTTGTGTGAGGAAGGAGTTTACGACCTTAGTCTGCAGAGCACAGGTGAAGGGTGATGTTGGTAAGCAGATTCCACCATGGGCTGTGGCCTGTGAGTTAGGCACAAGTTCTGTATGTGAACCTCACCTCCATCTTCTTGCAATACTTGCCAAATGCAAAGGATTAAGCTTCACAGTAGTAAAGGGACTAATCTCTGTGGTGGTTCTTTTTCTTTTTTTCTTTTTTTTTTCTTTTCAAAGCAACCTTTTGTTGAAGAGCAGAAAATTATATAAATCATAATTACACAGCCTGATGCATTTTCACAAGGTGAATGTGCTCATAAAACCTAAATCAAAAAAATCAAATGTTGACATTTCCCAAAGACATTCTTACACCTGTTCCCATTCCCAATGACTTATACCCAAAAGTAATTTCTTTGCATATTTCTATCAGCATTGATTAGTTTGGTCTGTTTTGAACTCTATACAAATGGGATTACACAGTATGTTCTCCCTTATGCCTGGCTTTTTGTTGTGGTTGTTAAACATATTTATATTTATGAGATTCAGCCAAATTGGTACATGAGTCAATAGTTTATTTTTCTCATTGCTGTAAGGTGTTCTATTATATGAATATTGCACAAGTTACCCATTTCTGTTTTGACCATTGATGGACATTTGTTACATTTCCAGATTGGGATTTTTACCAATAATGTGCTTTGAACAGTCTTGTATATGTCTTTAGTATACTCATTTCTGTTAGATATATACCAGGGATAGGAATTGCAGATCATGGAGTACAAGTTGAGCATCTCAAATCTGCAAATCCAAATTTTAAGTATGCTCCAAAATCAGAAATAATGTAAATATTATATTTATTTTCTATTATTGTACCTGAGGCTGAGTAACTATACAAAGATGAGATTTATTTGGCTCATAAATCTTGAGTCTGTGGAAGTTCTTATCAAGCTATTCTCCAGTATTCTGTTCTTCTCCTTTCGAGTATCTGGTAGGATCACACTTGCTGTTCCATCTCCTCGTTAGGCAAGCCTGTGTGTTTTACTTTGGCCAAAAATATGAATAGAAGTGATAGATGCCTCCTCCAAATGTCAAGAACAATGAGTGATTTGCACACTCTTCTGCCTGCCACAGTGACTACAGATAGTCCACGTGATAAGATGCCATCAATTTTCATCCCTGAGTATGAATAACCTGGAGAAGAGCCCCTTAATAACCCTGAAATTCTTCCTGTGAGTTACCCCTCATTTTATCCCCTAATACTACTCCAGTCCCTAGGCAGTTTTATTGGCTTGCTCGCTCTCTCTCTCTCTCTCTGACACAAATTGGCACTTCTACTTTTCTTGAAGAAAGATAGAAAAAGTGAAAATAAATAAGATCTAAATACAGAAAGTACAAACAGTACAATTAGTACAATTAAAAGCAAAACTGTGCAAAGAGCCACCATTATGAACAACTAGCCTTCAACTCGTTTGATTAGCAGTGTTCACAGATACCTGGGTTGGACTTCACTTCTACTTTCTGGCCTCCACACAAAGAGACACATTATGTCTCTTACTACATGACCACAGTCTAACTAAACATCTTGCTTCAATCAAGCACAAAAGTCAGAACCACTCTCCTTGAATCAAGTGTCTTCAGTTCTCCAACATTCTCCCCTTCAGACTTGATTTTTCAGGTTCAGGGATGCCACATTTACAATTCGTTCTCAGGATGTAGGAAGAGGCAGTCTTAATCCCCACCATTGGAGGTTGCCTTTCCAAGCTCAGGTTAATAGCTTTGTCCACTTTTATAACTTTCTTTGATACCAGCACAGTGTGTACAAACACATACATACACATGCACACAACATAGGCTTACAATGCTAAGAAAAGTGATCTAGTATAATTAATATAATTTCCAACATTGAATCAACACATGTATGTAATATTCGTATTAGCATATCAATTAATAAGGGCTTTGAGCAGAAAAAACCAGATTTACATCTCAGCTCCAGCACATCACGATCGCTTCTCGGCCTTTTGGCTAAGATGAAGTGTAGTATCTGTTCTTATCAGTTTAATATCTGATACGTCCTCTGTCCAGCACATCACAGCTAAAGATCTTAATGCAAATTAATATCTTTAAGCATCTGCTTTCTCAAGTGTAGAATAAGAACAATAGTAGTACCCACTTCATAAGATTGATGTGGGCAAGTGTACGTGAAGTAAGGACACCCATGTAAAGTAGTTAGTATAGTACCTGCAGCTTATTTCTAGCTTGTAATGGCAGAGGTAGTGGTGGTAGTAATGGTGGTGATCATAGTAACAATATTACTATTTTAAATAAAATGAGGAGAGTCATATCTCATACTGTATTATCCCCATATTTCTATTGTAGCTCCCATAATTCTTTAACTCTTTTCCTAATAGATGTCAAACAGAGTGATTTTTTAGTTCTTTAGAAATTCAAAACAGTTTAGTAATAATCATTTATTCTGCAATATTACTCATATTATCAGCAAGATATTATCCATTCCCCAGTGCTCCAGAATTATCAAATTTGCTGACCTAACAGTGATGCCACCCTGGAACTTTCAAAGAATAAAAAGCTTCCCTTATTCCCTGCCAAGCCTCATCATCCACTTGCTTGAAGCTCATCCAGATTCATTCCCGCATTAGGAAACCCATTAGTGCCCCCAAGAGAATTCACACACTTAGCAAGGAACTGAGCAATTAAACTTTCGTGGACTACTTTAGAACAGAAAAAAGAAAGGCAAGGAGTCACAGGGAGGGAAGGAGGGAACAGAAAAGCAAATTTAAGTGGCTCAGCTGGGTTTGGGGAAGAGAGGAGTGTGTCTACTCATTATGTGCTTCTGTTTGGAAGGAAGTCAAATGTTTTCATTGAAAAGCAAGCAGAAAACTTTCACAATTTAGTACACAGGCAAACTCATAAATTAAGGCAAAGAAGCCCCCATTGCAAACAGGTGCAAGCCCATCGTATATCTCAGCTGTCATAAATCTAGTCTGGTCAGACTGCAAGAAGTGGGCAAGGTGACAAGTGGCCTAACAGCTCTAATTAGAACAACATGTCTCTTCTATGGTTCTTTAGCAGTATTCTCTTGTGGAATTATTCTACTACTACTACTACTACTACTACTACTACTACTACTACTACTACTACTACTACTGGGAAGCCTTTGAACAGAGAGTTGGACTGAGCCTCCTCTTTGATGATTTGTTCATACCCTAAATATTCTTTCCTCTAGCCCATATACAAAGGCCTCCATTGGGGCTGGGGATTTAGCTCAGTGATTAGAGTGCTTGCTTTGTAAGCACAAGGCCCTGAGTTCGATTCCCAGCACAAAAAAAAAAAAAAGAAAAGAAAAAAGAAATGTGCATGCAGTGGCAACACAGAAACCCAAGTTCAATAGTTTGAAACAGCAAAAGCCATTTGCTGGAAGGAATTAAGTGCTGATGATGGTGATCTCATCAAAGTATCTGGCACTTAGAAGAGAGAAGCATTTACTTAAAGCCTAGCTAGAAGGAGAGTAGGGCACAGAAAAGAAAGACGTGTGCTACAGAACTCCCATTTCTACCACTCGGAGAAATCCCTGAAAATTCCCATACATTAAACAGAAGAGTGGAAACAAAAGGCAATTCCTTAGCTCAGAAGGCCATCCAGATTAGAGAATATGAAAGAATCATTTCTGATATTTGTTCCCATCAATTTACTCTAATGGTCATCAATAACTCTCCAAGAAATTTCTATATCTGTATGCATATGAACATTGAGATTATTTGAAGCCGATTTTTATATAATTTCTCCTTTTGTGTATTGGCTTCCATCTGATGTGCTAAGATGAGCTTCAAAATTCTAATGAAAACCCAGATCTCCAGGAAAATCCCCTGAAGGTTCTGGAGCTGTCTTCTGACACAGCTGAATGTTTAATGGTCAGCCATCATCTATCATTCACCTAACTAGAAATATAATCAGAAGCGACCTAAACAACCATATGACAATCCTTGGAACTGCCCTGAAATCCTTCGGAATCATTAATAATAAGAGCTAATATTCACTAAATATTTACCATATGCCAGAAATTAATTTTGATAAAGTCAGGTTAAGCAACTTACTACCTGTCACACAGATATTAAGGCTAAACAAAAGCCAAAACTTGGTGGGAAAATAGACCAAGCAAGAAGCTGCAGCGGCAGAGCTTGCACACCTGAAGACATGTTCTCTGCACTCAGCAAGTCTGAATGACCAGCCTGCATCAAACGCCACCTTCTGCTTCTAGCAAACATTTTCTTTTATCCTGAGAGCCATTGCCATCTAGTGAAGGATTTTAAAACTTCTTTGTTAAAACTGGAGTAAGGATATTTTTCCCTCATAAATGTTTGGGGAGATACACAATGAAGCTTGAGGATCTGATTTGCTTTTTCCCTTGCTGGATAGCAGTCGTTCTCACCCTGCCTACACATCAGAATCACTTGGGGGTGTTCTAAAAATGATGTCCAGGAAATGAGCTCATAGATTCTGATTAAATGAGTCAGGGGTAGATTCTAAGAATTATAATTTTAAAAACATTTTCCAGGGAAGTCTAATGTGCTGTTAGGACTGAGACCTGCTTCACACTATGGGAATGTGAAAGCCATGTCCTTCAGAATACAGAGGGACCTCTAGTAGTTTGCTAAGGCTGACGTAACAAAAGAACACAATTAGGATCGCTCAAACAACAGAAATTTATTTTCCCCCAGCTCTGGAAACTGGAAATCCAAGATCAGAGTGCAGGTAGGATCCTTGACCTGCAGGTGCCACCACCTGTGCTCCTCTTCACGTGGCCACCCCTCTGTGCTTAATCTACCTAGAGTCTCTCCCTTGATATAAGACACTAGACATACCAGAGTGGGACCCAACCTACTAGCCTTATTTTAACTTAATCATCTTTTCAAGGCTTATTGTCCAAATGCAGTCACATTTTGAGGTACTAGAGATTGAGGCTTCAATATATAAGTGTGGGGGGGTGCGGAGTAACCAACTCAATCCCCAGCAAAGGGAAATGTCAGCTCATTTGCCAGCCACATCCAGTACAATCCCTCACATCTTCCCTCTCCAGACAATACAATGCCTTGTTGCCAGATGAACCAGCTGAGACTATATAGTCTCTACTTTGCAACCATCTATAATCCCTACTTCATGAAAAATAATGTCTTAAATTGTTAGCCTGGTAAAATAGGGTCTCAATTCCCTGGTCCAATCCCACAGTAAGCCTTATATCTGCCTTCTCCATGGGTTAGCCTCCCACTCCTGCTAAGATGGGCTGCCCCTGAGACGCTCCTGTTTCTTCTTATTATCTGTAAAGTAGTTCAACTCTAGTTAGCCTTACTTCTCAGGTTGAGGCCAACCTGATTATGCACAGCAGGGCATTTTACCTTTCTTTCCTTCCTTTTTCCTTTCTTCCTTTCTTTCTTTCTCAACTTTATTAAGATTGACAGATAAAAATTGTATACAAGTAAGGTATACAAATAGATGATTCAAGGTGGCTCCAAGCATGGCCATCTTGAATAGAAGCAGATACAGCCCTGCCCCTCATCAGCGAGGGAAGGATTGAAGTAAGCAGGGTTCTTTACTCACTTAGGAATCCCATGAGTCTAGAACAGTGCCTAGCACATCGGAGGCCCACAGTAAATATTTGTTATGTAAAACAAAAAGATGAATGAATGACCACATCCATCATGGTGTGACTGGAGGACGATGAATCATCTCCACTTTGTAAAGCAAATCTCCCTGTGTGGAGGGGAAGATCTCTTATTTTGACTTAAAACTATCTATCAAGTGATGGGTTATTTAATGCTGTTATAATAACCAGAACTCTGATTAATACTACAGAGCATTTGTATTACCCTTTGTACTTTTCAGTGTATTGTCCCATTTATTATCTCGGTCCATCCTCATGACAAACAATCTCATTTCTCTATTACAGATGAGAAATGAAGCAGAAAGGTAGCAGGACTTGATCAAAGTCACAGAGCTACTTGGGAACAGAGTCGGGCTCCGAAAGGGGCATCTCTGCAGTTCCAGGCTCTCTCGGGGCTGCTGCTCAGCTGGTGCTACACCTGCCCAGACACCACAGCAAGCGCATCATCATCAACGCCCACAGACCTGCTGGCCCCTCCGAATGAGCTGTGCAGGGTATTGATGAATTTCATCCAGGTAACAAGCTTTCTCCTGCGGTGTTGGAGTAGTCACAAATTCCTACCAAATCAGGATGAAAGAGGGGAAACAATTATTTATTTAAAACCACACTGCCCCTGAAAGAGCCCTCTCCCTGATCAAAGAAAGAAATGAGGAGTGAGTAGCCAGCACGCCTTTGTGTACAAGGGTGGACTGGCAAGATCCAGTTGCCAGCAGTCTGGAAGTGGCAGAGCCAGGCGGTTCTGGCTCAGAGAGTCTCCTGAGGCTACAGCCACTTGGAAGATCAGTGTTGCTGGAGAATCTACTGCTGCGCTCGTGCATGTACTTTTTCTCAGGCGCCAGTTCCTCCCTGGCTGATGTGACCAGTGACCTCAATTCCTAGCCACATAGTCCTGTTCATGTGGCTGTACATGACCTGCCAATAGACTTCCCCCAGACCGAGGGATGCAAGAAAAACGGGGGCCTTGAGAGAGAGTGCCCAGAGAAAAGCCATAATCTTTATTAAAATCCTATTTTGGAAAGGACATCGCATCGCTTTTGCCATATGTTATTGATCACACAGACCAGCTCTGGCATAGTGTTCTCAAGGATTGCACAAGAGTATGAATTTCAGGAGGCAGGAATCATCGGGGGCCACTCTGCATGCTGTCTATCACAGACATTATTAAGCTTTAAAGCCACACATGTGAGTTCCCCTAAAAACTATGTTCATTTCTAAAATCTCAACTGGATTTGGTCAGACTGTGGATTACTGGGACTACAACTAAGTGGGCTCTGTAATTGTAACAGCATTATTTACTCAGCAAAATTCTTTTAGCAAATGTCTGTGAGTTGAGCACATCATTAATTGACATAGGAAGTAAAAGATACGACAATATATGCCAAGGAGTTAAGAGCTTGAAGTGAAACATTCGTATTTGAATCCTGGTTCTGCTAACTCCTAGATGTAGAACTCGGGGCAAGTCACTTTTCTCCTCTGAACTTTGCTCTCATAGCTAGAAAAATACTACCTCCTAAGGAACTCGTGAGAATTACAGGACACAATTCAGCCATCACTTTAACAAGAATTTTCAACTACCTACTTGTCATTAGCACTGAATTAAATGCTTCTTGAATCCATATCTGATTCTAATCTGATTGTCTTCCTTAGATTTCACAAGAAGATACTGGGAATCCTACCTAAAAATCTTTAGCACACTTTGTAAAATATGGTATTTTTCTACCTCTTTCCAATCAACCCACTTAATTTTCCTAAGAATCAGTTTTCTTGTGTATAAACTGTAAATAATTAACTATAAGTACAATTAAATATGGTTCATTGAGAAACAAACAAAATGATGTGAATACAGAGGAAGAAGGAATTAAAGTAGTGAACATTACAGGTTACGTTTTTGTTGATTCTCCTCCTTTGTTCTGCACAGTTATGATACTATAATTTCTTCTGTCATCCAAGATTGTCGTGAATGATCATGAACATTTGAACAGTAATATACCCTACCTCCTCCATAATATCCAATACTATAACAGGAAAAAGTAACAGAATAATGGTTTTTTGGCTTATGAAGAAAGACTTTTCGATGTTGTTCTCATCCTACCAAAACCTGAAAGTGTCTGTAAGACTCCGTCAAGCCCTGTCTCATAGTCCTGCAGCTGTGGCTAGACTATATCCTGAGAAACACTTTGCAAGCGAGCACTTCCCAGCCCCCCTCCTCCAGATCCAGCATGTTCATGCCCAAACTCCTGCAGAGGAAGGAATCCAATAGCAAGAAACACCCACAGCGTGGCAGGAACACAGGGGATGATGATGATGAATTCTCAAGTTTTGTATCAAGCAATCAAAGACAGATCAAGCCATTGTGGTCTACAGCTAGAATACAAGCTGTTACAAAAAAGAAAGCAGTTCACTGTGCTTCATGCAGACCAGCAGGAGACAGCGACTGATAACAAAACGCTTTGGGATGTAACATGATTTATGGATTGAGACTGGCAGGTGGGAAATAAAGAAGGACGGAGAAGGGAGGGCACGTAATTTACAAACTCCCGAGACTGAGGAGAAAGGCAGACTGGGAAGGCTGAAGGCAAGTGAGAAGAGGGAAACGCAGGAAAACTCTCTGCCCTCCGTTTGGCTGAAACAGGACACAGGTTTGCCAAGACAAAAGGCGCCTTCCTCTCCCCTGTCTCTGCCAGGGAGAACAAAGGTTAACCAGGGAAAACATCTTCGGACCCCTGTCATCTAGAGATGGTACCAGGGGCATATACACTAACAAGCTTTACTAACCTTGGTAAGTAAAGGTTGCTAAGGCAGAAGCTGCAGCCTTTTTATAGCCTCATTTTGGAGAGAATACACCATCACTGTTGCCATATGCTAGTTATTTGCTTTCCCCCAACTTGCTGCCTCTAGAGATTCAAAGTCCTTCTCCTTTGACCTGCTACCTCTCTAAAAATTTACTGTTTGTTGTTGAAGGTTCCATGTAAGCTGCAATTCAAAGCTTCCTCTCTGAGAACTATTCATTCACTGAGTGCCTCCCGTGTATATATGAAAATACACATTAATAAACTTCTCTTTGTTTTTCTCTTGTGTATCCCTCTTTTGTCATAAGGGTAAAATTAAGAACCCACAGGGATTATTTTTCCCCTCAGCAGCCAGTGAGAAATCCCAGTGAAAAGAATGCCAAAGAGATGTTAAAAAATCAGTAATGTTTGATATTCAATTATAAGTTATTCCCTAATGTGCTGGTCTGTATTATTTCTTTCCCATATCCCCAAACCATCAAAAAAAGATCTGTTATCCACAACAGATGTAATCCTCCATGCTGATTATGCTTTCAGAAACTAAAGACAAGGGTGGGGGGCGGCGCCCAGCCTAAAGCAAAGCAGAGAGGATGGTGAGTGCAGAGTCCAGGTGCACAGACTGGAGCAGGTGACTGTGGAGAAGCAGGTGGCTTTGGCACTAGGGGCTGGCCAGCAAACAGAAACCCTTCAGCTATCCACCGGTGGACCGGAAAGAGTACCGGTGGACCCCCATGGTATTTAAGCCAGTTAAGCCACTCTATCACAAAAAGATGCTTCTACAAGGCAAGAGGACTCATGAACATCTAGTTTATGCCCATGTATATACATGTATACATACATATATGCATGCATGTATAATGCACATAGTTAAGAATATATGCATATGTTTGAAATAAGTTTTGAATGCACCTAAAAATGATAAAATGTGTATGAAATGCCTATCTTAGTCCCTGGCAGACAGTATTCATCAGTAAGTCTTACTTAAATAGGAGGGTGGGAAAAAAAAGTATCTTAACAGCTGGTCCTAAAATTCCTTTCTAGAGCGGGAAGTGCTTTTGCTTAAAGCTATTCGCTGATGCGAAAGTTGAAATTTTAAGAACAAGGACTGTACTTTGGGATGTTTTTTTTTCTTCTCACCCTTTTTCTTCTCACATTTGCTGATGTCTGGAAACACTTTTTGGGTTGCTGAGTGAAGGGAATGGCTGGTATGGGTATCTCACGGGTAGAAATTAGGGATATTGCTATAATGCAAAGGACCGACCCTCACAATGAAGAATTATCTGGCCCTGTATGTGAATAGTGCCTCGGTTAACCAAAGAGATGAAGCAAACAAGTGCAGTCAATATGCTATCCTGTGGCAGAATTAAACAGGAGTTAAAAAATAGAGAAGAGTGATAAGGAAGCAAGACAAGAAAAGGAGGATGGCTGAATAAGATGATGACCATGCCAGAAGAATTTTAAGAACTAACAATCTTCAATATGCAATTTGAAGTTGTTTTCATACCTCTTATCCAAACTGTCCCCCCCTTTACACCCCTGACCTTCAATAAAACCTGCTCTATGTACATACAATGACCTTGAGTAAATGGACCGTGTAGGTGATGGATTGTGTATGTGTGTGCACATGTGTGTGTGCACTGTAGTAAAGATACCATCTGAGTCTCACATCTGGGTCAGAGGGAAAAGATCAGCATCAGTTCCAAAGAAGAAAGTAGGATTCCTGTAGGGACAGAAATCCAAAGCCAAAGATGCCAGTAATATAAGCACCTAGGAATATAGGAACACTTAGAGAGGGGATAGACTTTTCCAGAGGGCTTGAAATAGGGTTTTTGAACCATAATTTACATCTTAAGGAACAAGGAGTTCTTCACTCCCATATAGATTACAGCCTCCATAACTGTATTTTTAATATTTGTTCATTCCATAATCTTTCAGCTTTGTATGAAGTCTCAAGCCAAAATAGCCTTGTGTGTGTTTAAAGAGATGTGTTTAACCTGAGAGATCTCACATGCAGTCATCTGACTGACAGAAAGCACTCCTTTCAAAAAGGGCCCTAAAAAGCTGAGGATTTAGCTCAGCGGTTAGAGTATTTGCCTCACA
>PVJO010005753.1:0-44553 GCA_004026905.1 Hystrix cristata | reverse complement strand
AATGAAAAAAAATTAGTGAAGAAGCACTTAGAAACTCCATCTGAAAATTACAGAATGTCTCCTAGGGAATGACAAACACTAACTTGTGAGGAATGAGAAGGCTTAGTTCCAAAGGTCAGTTGGCTAACAACTCAGGGAACACAATAAAACCTTGAAATGCTTTGCCCTGAGAGTTGTTACCAACATGTAATGGAATTTAGTGATAAGAAATAAAGAAAACCATAAGAGCTTTCCATTTTTTGCTTGTATGAAATTTCTGACAGCTCATCTAACCCCTTGGTGTCCAGATCTCAGAAGTCACTTAATGAAACAGTGGTTGTCCAAGACCAGGAAAACTCTGCAATAACAGTTTCCCTGTGAACCATGAGTCAAAAGAAATAGATACAGCCTGGCACACAGCCTCTCTTCCAAAGCAGTTTTCAAAAATCATAGTGAAGTCTAAGTCTTCCTCCACACAGACCACGTCCAGTATCTGGACAGTATCACGAGGGGTATTCTGCTTGCTGAGTGAACCAAGCTCCAATCAAAAAGGAATCCTCCTTTGAGTTCCTGACACTTTAATTTAGTTTAACAATTACACTTGCAATTTGATCATACAACCTTTCCATCTTGATGGCCAATAAATGTGACACTTCCTCTGAGACATGGAAAACTAACATGATTAAGGGAAAAAGGAAAAGAAGCATTTACATTCTTTGATTCAACCCAAATTTGCTGACGACATTTACATCAGTTATCCATCCCAATCTCCGTCAGTCCTCTTTGTTGTGACAGGCTGACTGCTTATTGATTAAAAGCCGTGTAAGTTCTCCGGGAGCTGATCCCAGGGCAGTGTCGGGAGAGTCTTCTAAGTTTCCCCCTCTGCAGATCCTGGCAGAATTCAGATAGGGCAGGACAGCCCCTAGTGGAACCCTCAAGTTTCATTTCCGCACGCATCCAATGGGTTCCCTTTTAGAACTGACTGGGCAAGTGGAGGAAGCCACAGGAGCCACTAGGGAAACAGCAACAAAAACAGAGATTGTGTTGGAACACCATTTTGGTGCCGTGTCTGTTCTCTCTGGCTACTGTAACAAATTACTACATATTTAAAACATCTACTTAATATAGTTTTTGTAGGCTATACATCTAACCACAAGATGCTCAGCTTATTATTTGTTTCATAAGGCTAAAACCAAGCCAGTAGGGCTGTGTCCCTTTCTCTACACTCTGGGGATAAATTTATTTCCAAACTCTTTCAAGTTGTTGGCTGAATTTGATTCCTTGCAGTTATAGGAGGGAATCTCCTGCTTCCCTGGTGGCTACGGGCCATTCTCAGGTTCTAGAGGGCACCCACATTCCTTGGTTCCTGGCCCCCTACAATGCCAGCACCAAGACTGTGGAGTCCTTCTCACATAAAGAATCTCTGTGACTTTCTGCTTCATCTTCCCGACCGTCTTCATCTTTTGCACATCTCTGACTGAAGACAGAGATGGTTTTTCTATTTTAAAGCATTTGCCTGGAGAGCTATGGTACCGTTCCTTGTTACAGTGTGCAGTAAATATAGGCTTTTCAGTTACTTATCTTTGTATTACATGTATGTTTCAATTTCCTAATCATAATTACAAAAATTGTATGGTTTGATAGCCACAATGTTATGCCTACCAATAATGGAAATATACGTCAAACACACAGAAGTTAATTGACATTAGACTGTGATTTTACACAACTATGTCCATGTTATTCTTATAGGTACACTTGAAACTAGTGAATGTCACTATTTTTATGGTATGAAAAATGCAGGAAGGTTACATAATTTTTAAATGTGTGGTACCAGTTTACTCACTGAAATATTTTAGTAGAGGATGCCTTGTCTTTCACTATTTTACGTGAAAGTTTGAGAGTTTGAGAATGTAAAATCTGTTTGTAAATTTCACATTGTAGGGGTTGGAGATTTAGCTCAGTGGTAGAGCACTTGGCTAGCAAGCACAAGGCCCTAGGTTTGATTCCCAGTACCATCCCCCAAAAAAAGTTCATGTTTGTAAAAATAAAATCTTAGGCTAGAAAAAAAAAGTTTGATTATATGGGGCCCACCTGGTTAATCCTGAATAATCTTCCCACCATAATCTTAATTACTTCTGCAAATTCCTTCACACCAATACCTAGATTAACATTTGAGTAAATAACCAGGGGACCAGAGTCCTGGGGAGACTTTAGAACAGGCGCCCGATAATACCAACTCTACTGGAGTGTCCTTCCTCAAGCTCTGAGATGAGTTCCTTCTTGGTAAGAATTTCTTATATTAGAATTAAACACTTGCACAAACAAAAATCCACTTATAATATTCAAGACTGAGCCAGCTTCATATTGCATAAATCACATTATTATGAGTGTAATTAATCAAACCAAGAGAAAAGAGGTTCGCAATTCTCTTTTACTTCTTCATATTTCTCTTTTACCATCACATTGCCTGCATTTCTTAGCAAGTACTCGTTTTTTGACCTAGATTCTTGGCCTGAAGACACACTCCAAGATTGAAGGAGCTCCGTTTGCTAGTATACACACAATGCACCTTCTGTGCCAGTCACTCGGCTATTGTCTCAGCTCTAAATTCATCTTGCTGTGCTCTGCATTCTGAGGCTTGGGCTGGACTCTGAAAAACCATATTTATCCTTCATCAGCTGGCTCCATGGCAGCTTCTGCTAATGCAGACCGTAGAGAGAGCCTGAGGGACAAGAGGAGAGCAGTGCTTGCTATTCCTAGCACTGTCACCCCACCAGTGACCACCCACCTTGCAGCCCCAGCAGTCAGTCTCAGCCTCCACCCAACATCAGGCACTTCAGGACAGCCACATGGTGCCCCCTCAAAGGTACCAGTTTCCTTTCCTCAGAAACATGAGCCCCACTTCTGTAAAACTCCTCCACTGAGGCCCTAAATCAAAACATCAGCAAAGTAGAGCAATTTCCTCAGATGTTCGATTCTGTGCCAAGGGGCTATATCAGCACATTTCTAGGTTCTGACAAACTGCAACATCGTCTCTTTGTTACCACCTAAATAGTAGCTGCTCCCTTGATTGTCAATTCTAGGTTAACTCAGTGTTCACATTCCTAGTCTATTTCAGCCCACTGAAACCTGTGTAATCAATTTCCCATACTAAACTCCCTCTGTTGAAATACCCAGTATGGTTTGTTTCTTGATGGATCCTGCCAGATACAACCTGCATTAGGCATATAAGATTCAAATGAGTAAGAAAAGGACCCAAAATCATAAGGTGGTGATGGGGAGGGGGCAGAAATGCAAGAGAAACTGATCCACTCGAGGTCACACCTGATAGTGAATGGCAGAGAGCTAACGTGTGAGCTTCTTGACTCCTAGCCCAGGGCTTTTCCAGCTGTATCTACAAAGTACCACACACTCGCATTCAAACTCAGAGGCAACAAAAAATATTATTCTGAAAAAAATTCCCATTTCCTGCCATTCATCTGTTCTGTCCAACATGGCTCCCTGGTGGAGCTGTTTACCTACAAAGAAAGAATGATGTGATGATTAAAAACCCAAAGTGCTCTTCTTTGTCATCTTTATTGGAGAATTCAAAATAGATAAAGATAGCAAAATTTGGCAAAGGAAGGATCAATTTGTTCCTGGAGGCTATTCTTTAAAAAATAAAATAAAAAGAATTTATGCAACATGATTTCCTGAAGTTCTTTGGGAATAGGAGCAAACAGAAGGAAAGCAGAAAGAAAATTCCCTCTGTCATCTCAGAATGTTCAAATTGTGTGGAGTCATTTCATTCACTCACCTACTATGTGTCTAACTAACATTACTGTGGCAAAACGTAAACAATAGATTACTTGTACTCAACAAGTTACCTGTCTAGTTGTACAGACATCCTTATATACAAAAATAAGCAGAAAATACTAAGAGAGAGCAAATAGTAAACTGTGTACCTCTAACAGAGAGTACTTTAGAGACGCAAGAAGGGAAAAAGCAAAGTACACAGATGGAAATTGAGCTCATGGGATGAATGGCTTGGATTTGCCTTGGGAAAGGCTACCCAAACCAGAAAAGCAGGTGCCCAAAGGAGCATTTAGCAGATGAGAAGAAGGAGTTGGACTATAAAGAGGAACTTGGATTTCTGAATGAAACATTTATCTTTGATGTGCTGTCTCAAAAGCAGTTTGGGGAGGTGTAACCTTTCACTGTGTATTAGTTCTCAGGGCTGCCATAAACTTTATGGCTTGAAACAACAGAAATTCCACTCTCTCAGTGTGGCCCAGAAAGCCTAAATCTAGGTAGCAACAGGGCGAGTATTCTCTCAAAGCCTCTAGGGAAGAGGCCTTTTTCACCTCTTTCAGTTTCTAGTGGCTCCAGGCATCATTTGGCTTGAAGCTGCCTAACTCCATTCTCTGCCTCTGTCTTTCCATGGCTCTCCTCTATGTATCTACTCTACGCACTCCTCTAAGGATGCCTATTGTTGGATTTAGGGCCCACTGCCTTTATCCAGAATGACCTCATCTCAAGATCCTTAATTCAACGACACATGAATTTTTCCTATAAGGTCACATTCACGGGTGGGAAAACTTTGGCCATGGACATGTCTTTGTCTTGTCACTATTCAATCCAATGCACTGTTACTACCTAAGTCTCTTTGATTGTGTGTTCACTTCCCCAGGCCAAGATTAAGTGGTGAAAAACCAAACCAGCAGATTCTTTCCTTCTCTCCTCCACTAATAAACTCTTCCATTATAACAAAGATATGTTAGTAGCTAACAGTTATTGTCTTCGTTTTTATATCAGTACATGTTTGCCATACATAATGTTTATATTTCTTGTGAGGAAGTGGTAGATGTACATAACACACCTTCTTTCCTTTTCTTCTTTCAACACGTAGGGCATACTGTTGGCATTTCCTATTTGAGGATTAAATTAAATCTTCATAAAAATCCCATCAGGCAAGCACCATCTCTATCCCCATTTTACAGATGAGGAAATAGAAAAATGCTAAGAAAATCTGCCACAAGTCCCACAGCTAATACGCAAATCGAACCATGATTTTTACCTCGAAAGCCCACACTTTTGTCAGGGGAGGTGCTGGGGATCTAACTCGGGCCTTGTACTTACTAGGCAAGCACTCTACCACTTGAGGTAATCCCTAACCCCAGGGCCACACCTTTTTGACAGCTTTATTGAGAGATGATTACATACAAGACAGTTCACCCATTTAAAATGTACAATGCAATAGTCTTAACATATTCACAGAGTTTTACAGCCATTACCGCAATCAATTTTAAGATATATTCATCACCACAAAAATAAATCTCTTATTCTTTTAGCTGTCACCTACCAATTTCCCATCTCTCAGACCTGGTAACCATAAACAATTTACTACCCGTGTCTACAGATTTGCCTATTCTGAATATTTCATGTAAATAGAATCAAACACTACCATCTTTGTGTCTGGCTTCTTTCACCTCGTATAATGTTGTCAAGATTCATCTGTGTCATATCATTTTTCAGTACTTCATTCCTTTTTTATGGTCAGATAATATTCCACTATATAGTGCTAGCAAGTTTTATGTATCTTTCATCAGTCGATTTATTTGGGGTTATTTCCACTTCTTGGTAACCTGCACTTTAAAATTTTATGCTCCACAGTCACACATAATTCTCTCCTCTAAAGGATTGATTGCCATGAGCTAAGAAGTTAAAATTATTCCAGAAAGAAAGTTCCTAGGAGATTTTTAGTCACTCAGAGTGTTCCTTCTAGAACGAACGGAAAATCTGTAGTAAAGGGCAATTCTCTTGTTTCCTAAAACCTCTTTAACATGCTTCCACTGCCTCACTTGTACTTTTAACTCATCTTTGCACTCACTTAATAGTCATGGGTGCCACAAGCCTTTGCTGAATGCAAACTGGGTTTCAGAAAAGGCAAGGTGTGAATACACCGGCCCTCAAGCCCCTCAGTTCATCCAGAGCAGAGCTGGTCACAGCAGCACATCCCCTGTTCTCATGACCATTGCTCCCACGCGCCAGGTGGCCTTGTTGCCTGTCTGGTCCCTCGAGAGGATACTCAAACCAACAATTTCTTCAAACTGTCCAACGTAGACCACTTTCACATCTGTAAGAGTGGGGAGGATAATGTGACGGATCGCCACATTCCTTCCTCTCAGTTTCAAGATAATTATCAACTCATCAGTGATCTTGTTCCATCCAAATACTTCATAACCCTCCAGGAGTGTGGTAGTAAATTCAGAACAACCAGTTCATTCCAAAGGAATTTTTATGTAGTATTTGTGGATTTAGGTGGCTGGTTTCAAATAACCAACATGATGATACCAAGGATTGGGCAAAGATGTGCAGGAGCACACAATTCTATGGTATTTCCAACATATACAATAGGTGGAATCATTTCAAGAACACAGATAATAGTAACTGTAGTAAAATAACCAGGAAGTGTTAAGTTTTGGGTAATTGTTACTCTTTTAAAAATGTTTTCATTTAATTTTAACTTTGTAGAATTTAGTTTTCAATGAGGAGTGTTTACTACTCCTGAATATTTAAGTCAGCACTGGCCAACCACGGCACTCTTCCATCCCCTTACTGCTTTTTTAAAAATCTCAGACTTTAGATAATTGCACCCACAAACACTGTAACATTAACTCTAAAAGATAAAGGCACTTTAAAAAAACTACAATATAATTACTGCACATTAAAAAAACAGTAATTTCATAATACTCCCTAATAGTTCCCTAATTGGCATATAAACTTTTAATAACATGCTTAATTTGGAATGCAAATAAGGTCCATAAACATTTTCATTGATTGATAAGACTCATTAATCCCCCCTCTCTCTGTTCCTTTCTCTCTCTTTCCTTCTCATCTTCCTCCCTCTTCCTTCCTCTCTGTGTTCCCATGCAAGCCATTTGGTTATTTTCTAAAGAAATGGGAAAGAGGGCCACCCTTTCAGTCTTCTTTACTGTGGAAAGAGCTAACCTGGTAAGAGAACAGGATGCCACAAAGTCAAGACACCTGTTCTGGGAACGCCATTCTGTGGGCCACTGTTTTGCTTTGTAAAGAGGGTGTCTGTTGCTCATGACCGAAAGGGCCATCGCCATGAAAATCCTAGCCCCGTAAAAGGAAAATAGGGATTTCTCATTGCTAAAATCAAAATGAACACACGTACGTTTGGAGAGTGAAAACACAGGAGCAGCACACTTCCCCCACTCCCCGAGGGGGAAGGAGGTGCCTGTGGCCGCTGCCCAGGCTGCTAGCACCAGCTTTCAAGAGCAGCCGAGCCCTGGTCACCTTTCATCACGTTGTGGCAATGGACAGCAAAAGCGAGGTCGTGAGGCATGAAGAAGGCTGGCTAATTTAAGGAAGAATTGGCAGGTGATGATAGAAAGCTCCATCTCTCTGAGATCTCGTTAGAAAACATCAACCTTGAAACTTCAGCTTTCTCCTTTCCCGCGGAGCTCTGTGTGGGCTGCTGCAGTCTCAGCTCGAGTTGTCACCGCAAATGCTGCTTGGCAGGAGCAAGAAGCTCAGGGATCTCTGACGTGTTTCTGAAGGGTTTCAAAGACGAACCGGCTCTTCTGCATTTTTCTTCCTCCCAAACATAGTGCCAGGAATGAAAACCTCGCTCATCCTATTTCCCAAACTTGGCAGCTATGACAGTTTTATTGCAGTGTCTTATTAAAGTGTAGCCACAGATTTACATAATTAAGTCCAGGTCTGCCTTTCCCTTCCCTGCATTCACCCCTGTCACTCACTGCACTGGGGCAAGGCGAGTCCAGCTTCACGCAAGCGAGGATCTGGGGCTGGGATGGCGTCGGCCCCGGTGCCCATGAACACTCGCCCACGGAAACAGAGATGACGGATTTGAATATGAGTGAAGCTATTAACCTTTTGTATTGCCCCGTAAAGTTGAAAGGTGCCTTGGAAATCATCTGAACCTGATATAGAGCTTGCAGGCTGGCAACATGAGCCTGATTTGGTCCTCATAGTTATTATACATGGCTATTGTAATGTGTGTGTTTGTTTTTAGTTTGAATGGGTTACTAAGTAACTATATTCGAGTTATTACTTGAAATGGAGGAATTTATTTAAAAAGTCAAATTTGGCTGCTCTTTTTAAAACCACCAACACCAGCCACTCTGGGCATCTATTCCCGGCCCCCGGAGGTCCTATCGCCTTCTGGTGGGGCCTGGATCTGTGTCACAGCTCTCATTCCCCTTCTCTGTCAGCCTACTGTACACATGTGTGTGACCCTGGACCCTGCCAGAAGGTGAGATTGTAAACATCACATTCCGGGTGAACAGGAAGTATTTCACACAGGTTGGTAAGCAGTAAATGACAGCCCCTGGGTTTTCTAGTTCTGAGTAGCATAGACAACAATTTCTTTGTTGGAGGTGTGCAAGGATGTGAATTTTGACTTCAGTGTTGTCACTTGCTAGCCACGGCGTCTGGGCACAAGCTTAAACCTCTCTAAGCTGCATCTCCTCACCTGTCAGACAGAGCTGATGGTAGCCTGTTCCTCCCAGACCTGAGTATGCGAGGATTAATGTGTATACAGAAGCACTGAAAAACTCCGAACACCCATACAGTCTCAGGCTCATCCTTAATATTTTCACGGTGATACTGACATTCACTATTTCAAGCTCATTAATGGCCTCCTTATTCCAAAATATTATTTATTAAGCATCCCCTCTATTAAACTCAACAAGTATATTTTGAACATTTATCTCCACCCAGGCATATGTGCTGATTCAAAGAAATGTATGGTGAGACGCGAGTTCATTTCGCTGATTGCTTCAACCCACCAGCCCTCTCCTCCCATCTCCCATGTCTGCAGCTCCACCGCTGGTCACAGTCAAGCAAGCCCAGTCAGGAGTATTTCCCCCCTGCCTGCACCAAATTGTTATCATTACGAAGATGACCACTTACTCCTTGTCGTCATCACACTAATGTTTACTGAGCTTGCATTACTGCAGAGAGGAAGTGTGGCTTGCAGTGAGTCATTAAGTGCAAACGCCCATCAAAGGGACTGTGAACTGATGGCTGCGATAACCCTCCTAATTATCAGTTCCTTTTCGATGACCTCCTTGTTATCAGCAAGGATGCTGAGTAGTTAGAGAACCAATGTCGACCTCCTGAAGAGTTCAAGATGCACCATGGATGTGAATATGTGTCTGCAGTGGGTTTATGTGCACACAAATCCTGCCTCGTCTCTGGTTACGATGACATAAGTTACAAGATGTTATGAAAAGAAAAGGAAATCTAAAAAAGAAAAGCAAACAGAGGATCATACGGTGGAACCAGAAATAAAGCTAAAAATGCATGTGCACGTATGTCGCCACCGGCCACAGATTCAGCTCTTAAATTCTCAGCAGCCCAGTGCGAAAAGAGCAACTTCGTTCTTTGCTTTGCTAAAAGGTTTCTAGTGAAAAGCTGAAATGGATGCTTCAAGAGGTGTAAGTAATATTAATAGGAAGACCTCAAGAAAATTTCACCTGGGAAGTCCTTAAAAAGGGGACCGTGAATAAGCATAAATAATGATGACCTCCACAATGCCTTTATGATAGTCATAGGAATAAGATTCACCTGTCTCAGCCGGGCGTTGTGGCACACGCCTGTATATGTAATCCCAGGACTCAGGCAGCCGAGGCCAGAGGATCACAAGTTCAAGTACAGCATCGGCAACTTAGCGAAACTCTGTCTCAAGATAAAAAATAATAATACAGGGCTGGTAATACAGGTCAGTTAAAAGGCCCTGCGTTCCATCTGTCCTGCACCTACCCTCATTGCAAAGGATGATAACACAGCCAGGTGCAGATCAGACAGAGTGACTCTTGAGAGTGAGCGGAGGAGGCTTAGCGTAGACAAAAGGCAGCATCTCTATGTATTACTACATGTGAAAGCATTTTATATGTGTGCTTATACATAATTTTTTAAATTTTTACCAAAATGTACCAATTAAGAGTATGTCTACTATCGCCAAATACAGCGAAAATACTTGTCAGTCCTGCAACCACAACCAGAAAGTATAATCATAACCAACGAACCTGTCTCCTGATGCACGTTTCTTGAAGTCACAGTTGACCTAAAATCATTGTTAGTTCCAGTGTGTGTGCCTCTGGCTTTTATTTCCCCAGAGCTCACCGTTTTCCCTGTGGGCAGATAGCCTGGGATTAAATGCTTGGTCTCTGGACTCCGGCAGTATCGCTTTGAATCCTGCTGCCTTTAGGACTTTGAGTGGGATACTTAACCTTTTTATTATCACATTTCCTATAAAATGCAGGCTCCTCATAGCACCTACTTTATAGGGTTGCTGTAAACATTAAATATTAATAGATTTAAAGCTTGGTACACAGATAGCATTCAACAAATATTGGCCACTGTTGTTATTATTAGTAGTAGTTATTATTATTCCATGGAGCTGTGCCTTAGTTTTTGTGTACCTTCTTCCCACTAAGCAACAGCCATTGGAGAAATATTATAGTTCTCCAGGGACTTTTGTTCATATTGCACTGTGTGATACACATATTAATCTCAGTTTATGTTATGATTTGCCTCCCAATTGGAGCTCATGCTGTATAGTACCACAGGTATCGCTTGGTCTAAACTTCTCATTTTACATTTGCTGGAGAAAGCAGAATATCAGCATGGTTAAGTAACATCTCTAACATCTGCAGAGTTAAACATCCAGAAAATGGCAGAGCAGACTGAGAAGTACAGTCACTTCACTTCCAGTCTAGTTCTTTTGCCATCATGGCATCTTGTGATCCTAACAATCCCCTGACACCCAGCAATATTTTCGACTCTCCTATTCATTTCCCAGTATGATGATTCTCGACTATTCCTCGCTTACACAAAGCCTTCCCCCCCTGTCTCCTAGCCACCCTCCCACTTAACATTTACACCTGGTTATCCTACAAACATTTCAAATTCTACTTGTTCTAAGGAATGCATCATCATCCTCTCCCCTTACTGGATGTTATTCTGGGTTTTGTAACTGTTGACGACCCCAGGACTGACATTATAACTAAGCAGAAAACTTACATATCCTTGATTCTTCCCTCTGCCTTATTCTATATATCAAGACTGTTAGTTTTACTTACAAACTATTTCCCAAATGTGTGCTTTCCTGGTAATCCCTAAACCACTGACCTAATTTGGCTAAAACTTTTCTATAGCTATTTGATTTGTTCCTTTGAGAAACCACAAGCACTTAAGGGAAGCAGAAAGTAAATAGTATTTACTGACCCCCGTTGCACGCCCAGACACTGCGCTAGGAGCTTATGTGTTGCAATCACAGCTCATATGGTAGCCTAATTTTACAGCTGAGGAAGCTGAAGCTTTCCCAAACTGTTTATAAATGCTGGATTCATGTTTAAAAACTAACAAAAGCTATTGATATCAGAGTCTCTTACAACCCTAAGTCCAAGTGGAAGAGAAGGGAGTAGTTACTAATACAAGGAGAGAAGTAATTGTACAGAAAGGGCCTTCCTACAAGAGCTGGAGTCTTCATAAAGGCATGCACCAGAAGAGACCTGGAATAGCAATAGAAATTCTGGGCAGCAAAGGCAAAGTAGGGGGCATCACAATGCCCGATTTGAAGTTGTAGCACAAAGCTACTTGATGAAAACAGCATGGTACTGGCAAAGAAACAGACACAAGGATCAGTGGAACAGAACAGAAGATGCAGAAACAACTCTAAGCACACTCAGCAACTTTATCTTTGACCAAAGGGCCAAACACCTTCGCTGGAAGAAAGATGGCTTCTTTAGTAAACGGTACTGAGAAAACTGGCTCTCCACATGCAGAACACCAAACCTAGCCCCGTATCTCTCACCTTGCACTAAACTAAAATTGAAATGGATCAAAGATCTAAATATAAAAACAGAAATACTTCATCTGGGAGATAGATGAGGTAAAACTCTCAAAGATATAGGTGCAGACAAAGAATTTATGAACAAAACCCTGATCGTACGGGAAATATTATGAAGCATCAACAACTGGGATTGCATCAAATTTAAAAGTTTTTGCGCAGTGAAAGAAATCACCAACAGAGTGAAAACACAACCCACAGAATGGGAAAATTTTACCAGCTACTCCTCGGACAAAACATCTAGAATATATAAAGAATATATAACATCTAGAATATATAAAGAACTTAAAAAATCAGACACCCCCCCAAATTTAAAGACCCAACCCAAAACTAGGCATCTGAAATGAATAGATACTTCCCAAATGAAGAAGTACAAACAGCAAATAAATATATGAAAAAACACTCAAAATCACTGGTCATTGGAGAAATGCAAATTAAAACAATGATGAGATTCTATCTCACTCCAGAAAGACCACTATTATCAAGAAATCAACCAATAACAAATGCTGACGAGGCTGTGGGGGAAAGGGAACCCTTCTCTATTGTTGGTGGGAGTATAAATTGGCAAAACCACTGTGGCAATCAGTATAGATATTCCTCAAAAAACTAAAACTAGAAGTTCCATTTGACCCAGCTGTTCCCCTTCTAGGTGTCTTCCCAAAAGAGTTAAAAGCATCATACTGCAGTAACATATCCATACCCATGTTTATGGCAGCACAATTTATAATAGCTAAATCTTGGAAACAGCCCATATGCCCATCAACAGATGACAGGATAAAGAAAATGTGATATTTATATATGATGGAGTACTACTCTGCCATAAAGAAGGATAAACTTGAGTCATTTTTTGGTAAATGGTTATACTTTGAGACCATAATCTTAAGTGAAATAAATCAGACACACAAGTTTAAATATGGCTTTATTTCTCTTGTTTGAGAAAACCAAAAGGTAAATAAGGGCTAAAATGGATGATAGATATTGGGAAGTAGGAAGAACATGTTCAAATGGGACAGGGAACAAGGGAGGAGGCAGGAAGAAGGGAAGGAAGGGATAAGCGATTTTTAAAAAAAGAAAATAGAAGGGGGAAATGGAAGCAATGCTTTTATAAATGGAGAGGGGAAGAAGAGTCAAAGAGAAGAGAGGGAAATGAGGAAAAAAAAAAGAAGAAGAATTAAGACACATTATATATAGGTACAAATCCCCTGTGAGGAATGTGATCATTATGTATGGCAAACATGTACTAATAAAAAAAGCAAAGAAATAAAAGGCATGCAGCCAACCACAGCAAAGTGATAAGGAAGAAACTGGGATAATAAATAAGTATCTTGACTCTATCTCCTCCCGTTTATATATCCCATTGACCAAATCCACCTGGAAGCTGAATAGCAAGGGAATTCACCAGTGAAATCCATGAGTTGGTCTCCCCAGGCCCAGCACAGGACCACAAAGAAGGGAGGGCAACGCTGGGAGGAAAAGGGACATGATCCATCCAAGCACACAGTAAGTAAATTACGGAGCCAGGGTTTGAACCAAATACGAGGTGGTTCCACATTCCTTCCAATAAATCTATTTATAATATTGTGAGGTTTCTATGTACAGAGAATATTTCCATCACATGAGAAGCATTCAGCAAGTACTTACTCAACTGAACTGAAACTAGACAGAATCTAATTTCACGGCCCAAGTCAGCAGGGTTTCTCCTTGGAAGCTTTGTGAGCTGAGTTATGTACGTTTGAGTTTAGTTTTCCCTCACCTCCCTTTTTAAATCACTCTGTCTTACACTGGGGTAAACTTGTTCCATAAGGGGCTAGATAATAAATCTTTTAGCTCTGAGAGTTATGTGGGCTCTGCCACTCCTAGTCGGCTTTGCCATTATAGAGCCAAAATAATCACTGACAATAGAGAAACAAACGAGCAGAGCAGTGTACCAACAGAATTTAATTTACAGACCCTGAAATCTGAATTTATTATAATTTATATATCCCAAAATATTATTCCTCTATAGAGTTTTTTTTTTTTTCGGGGGTGGTACTGGGGATCAAACTCAGGGCCTTGTGCTTGCAAGGCAAGCACTCTAGACACCGAGCTAAATCCCCAGCCCTTCCATAGAGTTTTTAAAAGATCCTTGACTCAGAAGTCGTACAGGAACAGGCAGTAGGCCGGATTTTACCCAGGGGGCATAATCTGCCGAACTCCATCTTAGAGGCCCTGTGAATGTTCAGGGTGCCCCCTGGGGCATGTCACCGCACATCCCAGGTCTTTCCTGACCCCTTTTCTGCCTGAAAACTTATTTGACCTGTGCTCCATTCCCCCCAAGTCTTTCAGGTGACCAATCCTTATCTGAAGAAATGAAGATTAAGAGCTTATTTTGTGATCCTGAAGTACTCTCACTTCAGTGAGAACCATCACAGTAGCTACCATCCAGCAAGCTCTTAAAATCTGCCAGTCACTGTACTAAGCAATTTATATGCATGATCTTACTTAAACCTCACAACAACTCAGATCAAATTCCAAACAGAAGTTGCATCAATGATTGAAGTAAACCGGGGATAATGGCAGGGATATTGGCAAGTTAGAGGATAATGTTCTGTCTAAAAGGAATTTCAATGTCTAAAATCAAAAATGCTACTGAAATTCATGTAAAAGCTTATGCTTGAAGGACTGAGACAATCTTACCGTGGTCGCTCCATCAGGAAATAAAGCATCTCCAGCCAAGATGGCAGATGTCCTTATTCCCCACAGCAGATAACATTTGACTGCCCTTGTCAATAAAGGGAAATAGCGGTGGGGTTCAGAGGCTTAAACATCTCTTCCCAAAGTGTCAGATGAATATATAATGTTCATCTTTTCAGTACTTGCCGAAAATCTTAGGTTTGGAAAGACAATCAGGGTGGAAGGAACACAGATTCTGGTAATCTTACAAGTCTGTGTCTGGAATTCACCCACTGTGTGATCTGGGATAAATGAGCCTTTGGTTCTTTATAATATCTAACCTGCAGGATAACAGCAAAAACTAGAGACAGTGTATGAAATGTCAGGCAAATGCCTAACTTGTAGTAGACAAGTAAGGTTATGGTGAGTTCTCAGTACATGGGAGGTAGGCCCGACTTCTCTTGGCCTAAGTCCAGTGACTACTGAGCCAAGCTTTCTCTCAAACAGCAGCTCGGAGAAAAGACTCCATGTCCTTCCCCCTCAACTTGTCCTGTGAATCCAGACAGCCTAGACTGCCAAATCCAATCAAACCTGGCAGGATATCTCGTACGAACACTATTTGAGATTTACGTCAGTGTGTTTAAACTTTGAAAAGCCTTCATATCCTATGTTCATGTTGCAAAAAGTATAACGAACTTCACTCTGAGGTTGGCAAGCTGCTCTCCACCATCCCAGGCTCAACCATCCAGACTTGAAAGACCTTTGACTAGTACTCAGTTGTTCTCAGCTGGTCAAGAGAAATGAGCCTTAAAGAGACTTTATTTTCTAGCTGTACATTCCTGTCAGTCCTGCACCATCCCATTCCCCATCTCCTATCTGTCTTCCACATTCACTTTTACTGCATAACAATCATTGCAAACATCTCTTGTATCACACATTTTAAACTCCTTAAGAACAAGGCACTTGGGGTTGGGGATTTAGCTCAAGTGGTAGAGCGCTTCCCTAGCAAGCACAAGGCCCTGAGTTGGATCCCCAGCACCCCCCCAAAAAATAACAGGGGACTTGGCTTGTCCTCTCATGACTCCCTATCACCTGAAACAGTGCATTAAGTACAAAATAGAGGGCCTATGTGGAAGGGCGGGAGAATGGAAGGGAGGGATGGGGAAGAAGGGGAAAAACCAAGATATATCATGTACAGGTACAAAATAACCATGATGAATGTGATCATTATGTATACAATGTACCAATACATGTTCTTGGTAAAAAATAAAAATAAAAAAGAGTTCAGCTATTGTCCTAAAGAGGCAAGGAAGATCCTTAATAGTTTGAGAGAAGAAAGTAATTGCTTGATAAAAGTAGTATTGACAGAAATGTTCTCTGGCAGCACACACTTGAAATAGAGAAAATAAAAGGGGACAGAAATTTAAATCCAGGTGACTAATTAAGACGTAATTATAGTCAGCAAAACCTAAACTAGTGAGAGTCTAAAGTACAGTCATGACAACAGTCGGAGGAAAGGCTGTTTCAGAGACACATTCTGAAGGTAGTGAGGATCAGAGTACAAACCATCACTGATCATCTTTGCAACTCCATGTATCTATGGCTGACATGGAGACAGCATCCACCAATACAGCTGTGCCAGCTGCTAAAATACTGAAGCATTTCATATCTGTGAGGGTAAAATCCACCCCTTTCCTGAAACGCCCATCTACCCGGCCCATGTCTGCCACCACCCCAGCCTTCTACTGGAATCCTCCAAGACAATTCTTCCCTTCCAATCCAGAAACTGAAGAGTTCAAAGCTGGCATAAGAGGTTTTGAGGACCTTGTTCCTGTTCTAAAGCTGACATTGCTTTTGATTGGAAAGTCCCTCTGACAACTGTTACATATGTTTAGTATCATCTTTTCATATATTTAGCCCAGATCCTGGTAAGCGTAAAGAGAAGGGCAAAGGGAAGGATGGAGGAAGGAAGGGAAAGAGAGAAAGATGACGGAAAAAGAAAAGGACAGAGGAAAGGAAAATAGAAGAAAGAAGCCAGTGTGGTAGCGCGCACCTGTAATCCCACTACTCTGGGAGGTTGAAGCAAGATGATAGTAAGTTCTAGGTCAGCCTGAAAAATTTAGTGAGACCTTGTCTCAAAGTTAAAAATAAAAAGGACTGGGGGCGTAACTCAGTAGCACACCCCTGGATTCCATTCCTTGTAATGAGTGAATGTGGGAGCAAACGAACAAAGAAGTTTATACAACTATAATCTTACAGATATATGTAGCTATCTGATTATAGTTTTCTTTCAGAAAAGAAAATGAAGCAGAAGGGAGAATTAGTTCAAAAGTAAGGTGGAGATGTTCTCGTAAAAATAAACTGCACTTGAGCAAAAGCTCAGCTGAGAGAAATTAAATTTATGAAAAATTGATTGAAAGCTGTGCAATTCATCCCTTCTTCTATTTACTTAGAAATCTACCCCCTTGGAGTGTCAAGCTGGTAAAAAGCTGTGGATCTCACAGATAGCCTTCTAGAGACTCCTCCAGGGTCTTAGGGGCCACTGGTTATGCTATTCCTAGGAAGCTGGCTTGCTTTTATCATGCGGACAATGAACTGCATGCTGATCAAGTTTCCTATGTAGCACCATGAAACCAAATCTATGGTTCCCATGGAGCACATAAGTCTCATGGGGACTCTGTTTTCTTGCACTTTCATTTTTCCCTTCTCATCTCCAATTATGTCCTACCCATCCTTATTGTATGCTATCTTGCCCTGTAACATATAAGTGCACTTAAGATTGTTAGAGGGAAAAGGGGACCAGATTAACTCATATCAAGTTTGAACTCAAGATGGGATTTTCAGGTGGAAATGTTCAGTTGCTAAAAATGGCTTAAATCAACTCTTTCATATGTAGGAAGCACCATGAGAGTTGCCTGAATGTAGAAGACCCGACCTCACAGACCTTAGTCTTTGGAAGCAGTGAAATAAGTATAAGTCAGAACAGACGCTACAACCTCTCAAACAGGACTTGATGAATTACAGGGCGAATGTCACAGTGAGTAGTAGTTCCTTCTTGCCCCACACACTTGAAATGTTCCTTGGTTTGCTATGCAAAGATTTATGGAGATTCTGAGCCTTTGAGTTCCATTTTACTTGATATGTTATCACTTTTGTGATTGGATTCTCTCCAAATCTGTGGACGAATGTCACTTTCCTTATTTTGAGTGTTTTGTTTTTATTGATATACCCAACTGATTTGATTCTCTGTCTCTTCATTCCTAAAGGGCAGGAAACAGAATGGAAAGGCAAAGGGAATATAGAACAATAGAAGGATAAGACATGGTCCTGGGGCTGGGGTTTTAGCTCAGTGGTTAGAGTGCTTGCCTTGCAAGCACAAGGCCCTAACTTCGATCCCCAGCACCAAAAAAAAAAAATAATAATAATTTTTAAAAAGGCTATTTACATATAACCAGAGATTTATTATTAGGATAAAAACACCTTTAAGTTTCCTTCATCAAACTGAGGCAAATCCAGGTCAGACAAGGGAGATAATTTGGAGCCACATAATGTTTCTAAAAGTTTGAACTGGGAACTATACCTATGCAAAGATCTAGCACCTCCAGGATATTTGGAGAGACAGCATCCAACTAGAAGAAATGAAAGGGCCATTTAAACAAGATTGCCAGGACCAAAGTTTATATTCCAGGATCGCCCCTCTGTACCAGTCAGCTTTCCTGCTACTGTGGCAAATACATGACATACACAATTTAAAGGAAGAAAGGTTTATTTTGGCTCACTGTTTCAGAGATTTCAGTCCATGGTTGGCTGGCTCCAAGGCAGAAATGGCATAGTGAAAGGGCCCAGTGGAGGAAAGCTACTTAACCGATGAGTGGCTCTCTCAGCAGGAAGCCAAGAGAGCCAAGGACAAGAATATACCCTTCCAAGAATACACCCTTCCAGCACCAGTGACCTACCTCTTCCAACCAGGACCCATCTCCTGATAGCACATTTAGCTATTAATCCTCTGATGAGTATAGGACTCCCATGATCCAGTCAAATTCCAAAAGCCCCCCTTCTGAATACATGAGACTTTGGGGGGACATTTTATATTCAAACTATAACACTCTCCCTAATCCATGCCAAGGCTTCCTGTTTCATTCTACACTCATGGATGCTTGTTTCCCACAGTGGAGAACCTCTCTCTCTTGTACTTTCCCCCTCACCAGACCCTTAGGGGTTGCCAGGAAGTGGTGCCCCCAAACACAGTCAGTAAGAATCCGAGCACAGTGTTTGGCTCTGTGAATACAGAGCTCAGACAAAGCTTTGACTCTACAGAAATGTAAATGCTAGTGAGGCTACAGGATTCATTATAATTGAGCAGTCTGAAAACAGAGGTGAGTGATCTGAGAGGGAAAGTATCAGTGGTGACAGAAGCACCAAGGAATACTGCCGACCCAAGAGTGAAGAGCAACAGCTCTGGCCACAGTAACACAGAAACCAGCCACATCGGTGTGACATTTGTCTAGTGACTGTGTCACATTTAAAAGCCACATCAAGTACACGAGCCTGAGGACCTAAGTGGAGCTCTGGAACTCTTCTGTAAAATATGAAAAAGATGGAAATTCCAGCTGAGCATATGTTCACAGGAAGCCCCAACTGAGTCATCAACAGCCACATCATCCTTTGTCAGGTCCAAGAAGCTTTACTTCTGAGTGGAGCACCATGCTTATGACAATTATTATGTCTGTGTTCCAATGCATCACCAAATCAACACCCCCAGGAGGGGCCGCCTTAGGTGCCCCCTTGCCTTCAGGACTCAAAAAGAAAAAATAAACAAAGACATGCAAAATGATCCATACTTTCAAGATAGGCTTCTAAAAATCTGATTTTCTGAACCCCCTCAGTGCCCCCTCTGGCTCAGTATGATTTTAGCCACCTTTAGATTTGGCCATGACCAAAAAAGGACCCAGGGATGGACAGGTAGGTAAGAGACTTAAAAAAAGATAGGGAATTCTTATGTAACATGATAATCTGAAATTCCTAAAGAGTAAGTTATAAAAATTCATAATTTTTAAGGCCATACCTGAAGATTCAGCAATTACTTGAGACACAGTATATATGTGCCATTAGTCTAGAGAGCAAGTATTAGCAACAGTGGACATACAAGATGCTGTGAGAAAGGAAAGAGCAAGTAAGTAGGAAGTAGGAAGGGATAGAGACAAAAGAAAGCGGAGGGCAGATCATGGCAGACTTCCCAGGGCAGCTGGCTTTTCAGTTCTAAACTAATTAGTGACAAAATGAAAATGATCTGTGCTCAAATGCTTATAGTGGCATTACTGATAATAGCCCAAACCGGAAACAATCCAAATATCCATCAATGGACAAATGAACAAAATGTAACATATTCATATGATGGAATATTATTCAACCATAAAAAGATACATGCTATGAACAAACCTTAAAAACACAACGCTAAGTTTAAAAAAAGAAGAAGAACAGAAGACCATATAATGCATACTACCATTTGTATGAAATTTCTAGAATAGATGCATTTATGGAGAAAGAAATGAATTGGTAGTTGCTAGGGCTGGAGTTCTGGGGAAAACAGGTATGAGTTTTCTTTTGAGGGTAATGAAATGTTCTAAAATTGACTTTAGTGATGGTTATACAACTCTGAATATTCTTTTTAAAAAACATTGACTTGCATACTTTAAGTGGGTGAATTCTATTATGTATGAATTATGTTGCAATAATACTGTTTTTAGAAGGTAAATGGCTTCTTATTGTTTAAATATTATTTGGTAACTGCCCTTCTACAAGGACTTTCAAAGCTTTGCTCAGTGATCGAGGAGCGCAGGTTATTTCCAATGGGCAGGCAGAGAAAAGGAGACATTTTAGTCCCAAAGATTTCCTCCTCTGCCCATGCCAAGAGCTTCCCAGCACTTCCCAGGGCACTAGCAGGCTCTCTGTCTCTCTTCTCACCAGCATCAGGCTGTCTTGTGACAGTTTTTATTAGCGCTATCTTGAGACCCCTCAGAGGCATCCCTTTGTGAGAAGCACACTAGTCGTGTGGAACAGCAGGCTGGAAATATTAAAATGTGCATAACTGCATGGAAAAATGATCTCAGACGAATTCTTAACTGAACGTTTGATTAAATATGAGTCTGATATAATCTCTCCTCTTTCTGACAATGATTCCAATATGCTGACATCTGCAGAATACCCCTTTTTCTCTGAAAACAAGTTCCTGCTTAGATAACAGAGTCAGTAGAGATCCAAGAGGAGAACCATATGTCGCAATAAATGTACATTGCATTCCATGCTCTCTCTCTCCACTCTTACTTTTCTTGCCAAGCACTAACTATGAGTGTTTGCTGCTCTAAACGATTTCCTCCAAATCCATATGATGGATTTGAATTCAATTAAAAAGGGAAAGGAAAGAACATAGCAAGCAGTTTCTCTTATGTACCGCTCAGTGGAAATCTAGAGTCTGAATGTGGCCCAGAAGATCCTGAGCCATCCCTCCTCACTCACAGTTTCTTTTTCCTACTAAATTAAAAGGACTAGGCCAAGTTGGCTGAAGCCTGGACAATTCTGTGGGGTAAACAGGGCAGCCAGGAATCAAATGTTTACATCAAATACTCCAAATCCATACACAGACACTTCAGTTAATTTTCTAAGCTGACCCTCACTGTTTCCCAGAGTATCTTTCCTGCAGTCTTTGTTATGTAGTCAGGGGCCCCCATCAGCTCACCCTCTGACATGCAGGAATGAAGAGAGGGATCACCGGGACAGTCAGTTTCTGGTTGCTCCCTCTTTCCAAGTCATTTGGATCTCCACCCAAATGTTACCAAGTCAGAGGGGCTTTCTGTGATTACCTCATTTAAAATAGCAACCTCATCCCTTCATTCCCTCACTCTTACTCCACTTTACCTTATTTATTGTTTGTATTTGTTTATTGTCTGTCTCCCCAACTAGAATAAAAGTTCATAAGAGCAGAGCTTTACCTTTGCTTACTGCTTTTCTGCCCTCATCTGACCTGAGCAGTGCGGTTGGCATTCTTGAATGATGTGCAGACTACTGTAAGATAAATGCAAAGATGGTCAGTCTATCACTGTATTGTACGGCAGAATGGGAAATAATCTACCTATCTAACAATGAAATAATGGTTAAATAAATTGTAGCACGTTTGTACAATCATTTGAAAACATGTTTTCAAGGCTTTCCAGGTTAAACCGAAATCTTTCCAGTAACCCTGAATATATCTTCAATTAACTCGCAACCAAATACTTAAGGAACATAAACAAAATGAAAACTTCATGCAACTCTGAAAACTAGAGCTATATATCAACTTGTTACCAGAATCTAGGAGGATTTTCCATTTACGAGAAACAGAATACATAAACTTCTTGTATTTATCAGAAACACAGTGAGACTGTTCACTTGAGAGTAGATATTCTCATCATTGCTCCTCACTTTTTACTCCCTAAATTAATCAAGTAATATTAGCGTGATGGTCTAGATCTAAAATGTCCCCTAAAAGCCTCATGTATCTGGAAGGTAATTGGCTAATGGGGGGGTGCTGCATGCCTCAGCAGATTAGCCAATGATGCATAGCTGACTTACTGCTAAGGGGCGGGGCCTGATTAGAGGCCGGTCACCAGGCGCGTGACCTGGAAGGATGTGTCTCCCTCCCTGACTCCTCCCTTCTCCTTCTGCGTCCTGACTGCCAGGGAATGGGCAGCTGTTCCCTTCCCAGGCCCTGCCATGCTGTTTCTTCCTTGGAGCCAGCTGACCCTGGACTGAAACCAGGAGCCAAAGTAAACCTCTCCTCATTTAAGATGTAGGTCTTGAGTGTTTTGTCCCAGCAATAGGAAAGTAACTAAGATACTGTGCAAATATCAAATATTAAAAACTGTCCCAAAAGTTCTTAAATTATAAAGATGTCTCAGACCTTATTAACAGTCACTACAGAAGTAACTGTGATGTGCCACCCTGCAGGTGAATGTTTTCCACTTCTAAACCACCCTCCACCCCAGGAACTGTCTCATGTTATCTTCACAGTTGCACTAAATCTAGCAAAGGAAGATTTGCTTCCTGTTTGGCTGTTTAAAAAAGAAGAAGAAAAGGAAAGAAACGTATCAGGCAGGGATGCAAACAATTGCCTTCAAGCTATTCAGTTGAAGAGAATTCTGTAAAAGGATTATTTACTGAGATATGTGCAAAGAAAAGAAAAACATGGGAGTGGATGGAGAACCCAATGCTACCAACAGGGGGCTCCCACACAGCCTGTAGGCAGGAGGCAAAAGCAGGAACCATATTACCAGAGCGTAGGGAGCGAGGGGTGGTGCACAGCTGTTCCTAAGGCTAGGACAATGAATGAAGCTGGGAAAACTGTTATGCTCCTACCAGGGACTCCTGGGCAGCTGAACCCAGCAGGACATCAGCTGGCAAAGAAGCCTGTGTGGCGTGGTCTACGGGAGCTAGCTTCCAAGGGTGGGAAATCTGGAAAGGCAAAAGAGGAGTAGAGAAGAGTTGGGAGGTAAACCCCAAGTCACGTAAGGAGTCAGCTCCACCCCAGTGCCCCATCCCTTGCTGGGCGGAAGAACTGAAAGGGATGAGAGGCAGGGAAGAGAGCTTCTCCATGTGCTGAGGGCACCTGGGAAACCAGGCTAACAGTCTCCAGATGATAAGGTAAGCACAGTCAGTGACCCGGTTTGATTGCGTTCCTACCTGGCGCAAGAACTGTAAATTTACAACTGAAGAGATCCTGACAACAATGTCAGGTGAAAACATGAACACTGCAAGGCCAGCCCAAGAGGACACAGTCTACGATGACTTCATGCTGCGTTTTCGCAGAACACCATTCCAAATCCAGAAAAACAATGACCTAGAAGGAATGATCTTCCTTTTCCCAATTCTTATCCTTAATACCAAATAAAAGGTTTCTTTTTGCAACCTAGAGATGCCCCGAGAATCATGCTGTGCTTTGCTCTGATTAACCTTTGAAAGAGGCATTTCCTTCTTCTCTTTGTTTGCAGTTTTTTTAACCTCTTTTTTTTCCTGGTTGTTTGAGGCCAAACTCTCCTTAAAGGTCAGTGAGCATCACATCTAATCTGACTTCTAATTGCTTTTGTAAACATTTCAGAATGAATAAATGCCAACATAATTAACCATCTAGCACATTATCTGCTCACTCCTGTACCAGTAAGACAAATAGCCAGCAAAGCAGCATTCTGGGCTTCTCTACACACATATTTGTGATGGAGAAATTGTTTGATCAGAGCCTAGTTAAATCAGTTTCCCAAGTTTAATTATCAGGTCACTACCAAGCATAAGAATCACCTAAGGGAGGGGGGGACAAAATGAATCACCTAAGGATCACAGGTACTAATTCCCAGATCTGTTTCCCAGAGACCCTTATCCCAGAGATTCCAGTTTCTTTGATTTGAGGTGAAACTTAGGAATCTGCATTTTTCTTCTTTTTCTAAGTAATGCTGATAGAAAACTCAGTTAGGAAATCACTACTTTAGATCATGCTTCCCATGGCTGAGCCCATCGTAACCATCACTATTTTTCTTCTAAGTCCATAACACCTCATGTGCATGCTCTTGTGTGACATTTCCCCTCAAAGAGGACCTTGGTGCACACTGGCTTGACTCTCTCTCTCTAATTAAGAGGGTCTGGGTTGCAAAAAAATTCCCTTCCACCTTTAACTTTCTAGGACTTTATGTTTCCCTGGTACAGAGATGGTGGAATGAAAACACGAGCACTGTGTGGTCAGTCCCAGACCTGGTCAGTGGCCCCATCCAGTTCTGCTACATAAACATAGGTGAACATAGTCCCTGGGCCAGCACCTCCAGTGTCTGAAGACACAGGGGCCACAGGACACCCCAGGGAAGAAGCTGAAGCCAGGACGCAGAATGCTTCCAGGACCTGCATTAAAGACTACAGACCGCTTGCCAGGCAGTAGGTGCAAAGGGAGAGGGAAAATCCCCCAGGAGGTGACTGCCTTGGGTCATTTCTCAGACTGTGAACCAAAGCCTGTGCAAATCCTCAAAATCTGCTCTGTTTTAGTCCTTTTGTGCTACTATAACAAAATACCACAGACTGGATGATTTATACATAATAGACATGTATATCTCACAATCCTGAGAAGTCCAAGACCAAGAAGCCAAGAAGTGCAGGGTCTGACAAGGACTCCTTTCTGCTTTTAAGAAGTGCCTTATCGTTGCACCCTCCAGAGGGGACAAAAACTGTGTCTTCACATGATGGAAAGGACAGGAAAAAAAAAAAAGTGGCCCAATTCAGTCCCTCACACCCTTTTATAAGGGTGCTAATCCTATCACAAAGGTGGAGCCTTCGTGGCCTAATCCTCTCCTAAAGGCCCCACCTCTAAATGCTGTTGCACTAGAGATTAAGTTTCAACACAAATCTTGGGGAGCATACAACGCTCAAACCATAGCATATTCAAGACCTGCCCCTTACCCAGAAGTCCTCCGAATCTAGCCCCCAATGTGGTCAATATCATCCCCTTAAATTGTACTCAGAAATGGAAGGAAGACTTTTTTTGTTGTCACAGTGAGCACATACTGGAACATGCTGAGGCTGGGAGAGAAAGATTTTATGCAGTGGGCAAGACAATTCCCAACAATAAATTACCACCCCACGCCCAGCTCCATTAGCACCCACACTGTGAAACTGGAATCACTTACAGTCTGAGCCACACAATTTAGCCCTTAATTATGACTTTGTCAGGAGAATTTATTGCAGCGTTGTTCAGGTAGCAAAAGCCTGGAAACAACCTAAAAGACCATAGATAAGGGGCCATTAAATAAACTGTGGTACGTTCATATAAAAGAATTCCATTATGGAGAATGAGGGAGATCAATAGGTACTGATACTGCATAATATCTGAGATATTTTAAGAATTTTAAAAAGTAAAGTGTAGAAGAATATTATAGTACATCTCATTTGGTATTGTAATTTAAAAAAAGAAAGACAGTGCTATATGTACCTCTATGTTTGCATACAGAAAGAATCTCTCAGAAAATACAAAGACACTGACCAGAAGGAAAGAGAACCAGGACAAGAAGGATATCAGCGTGACAGGGCCTTACTTGCGTATTGTTGAATTTTTACTAAATGATACATCTCATTTGGTATTACTGTTGCTTTGTATATATTTGTACACACACACACACACACACACACACACACACACACACAACCTGCTAAATTCCTTGAGGTCAGAGATATTTCCCGTGGCACATAGCCCAGAGCAGGCGCTTCATATATTCCTCTTGGTTTATAAATTAACAGATTTCTGAAAGAACTATAACAGGGAAAATAATTCCTTTGAAAGCCAAAATGCCTACCCAGACAAACAGAACACATGGGGTGCCTCTTCCACCCTGGTTTTCATGCTTGTCCCTGACCAGAGGGTCATCAAAGAAGATGATGAGAGCAGGGCTGGAGGTTTTACCAAAACGGGTCACTTCTCCCACTTCAGTGACTCCACATTTTAGAAAACCCAAGTTGGAGCCACTGGACTGGCATTTATAATGTCCCATCTGTGCCTCATCAACCAAGATCCTGAGCACTTTCACCTACATTAAGTCATTTGTCTCTTAATGATGCCATAAGGCAAATGTTTTGACCCTCACAGCTCAGGAAAAAGGATGGAGGGAAAAAGGAGGCAGGAGTTGTGACTTATCCAAGACCACCCCAAACTCAAAACTGGGGTCTTCTAAAGTATAATGCTTTTTCCTTCACAAGTTGTAAAACAACAAAGAATTATCTGACCTTCAGAATAACAGGACAGCCGTTACATCCAGCCGGACCACATCTCAGGAATTTACTTACAAGCTTGGAGTCTAGGGCAAATTAAGTGGCCTCTCAGGCCTCTTTTCTTCAACAGGGGAAAAAGAAGACAACACTTATCTACAAAATGATTGGGGCTAGAATGGAATGATATACTGCATATAAAGCCATCAGTTTTGAATATGACTCATTATAGAAGCTCAATAAATGTAAATTTCCTTTATCTCTTCTTCCTCCTTTCAGGCTGCCAGAGTTGCCTGTCCAAAATTTAATTTAAAAGCATGGTATTCTCTATTCTGAAGTACTCCTTTTGAAGATTTCCTATATTAGTATGCATTGCAAAATACTGGTGACTCTCTCCATTCTTTAAAAAGTTACTGCAATTCAAACAGGTCCCTCGCCAGCTTTCAGAAGGATTTTAACAGGGACATTTGTTTATTACTACCTTTCAGAAAACACAGTGATTGGTCTAGCAAGACAGGTGTAACTTGGTCCCACTAGTGTAGAAAATTACAGTAGATAATTGCTCTTGATCATGAAATTGCTAGTGATGACAACAGTAATGAAACAAGTTTCTTCCTAAACCTTAATCATTTTTATTTGACTAAGTGGGAAGTACAATTTTAGCATGAAAATGTTCAGATTATTACCCATTTAGTTACCTCTGTTAACTAAATCTAAATGCACAGAGGAAGAGATGTCAGCGAGATGGACACATGTGAGGGCCTCTTCTCATATCTTCCCATAGCAACAATAACTTGACAGCTACCTGTGGACAAAAGTGCCTTTGGGGGACCTTTAGGATCCAAGCAGGAAGTTGACATTTTGAAAAAGCAGGCCTGTGCCCAGAGGTCAGCTTACCAGCTGGTCCGGGCACAGATCCAGAAACAGTCTAATCCCCTGCAAACTTGGCTACAGTCCAACTTGACCATGACCCGACCCCAGCATCATCTACCGAAGGACCTAGGAGGGACCTGGAAGAAACAGAATAATATAAGCCAAATGCTGAAAGAGAAAACTGTTGATCAAGGACACTACAGTCAGCAAAGCTGTCCTTTACAAGTGAAGGAGAAATAAGAACTTTACCACACCAGCAAAAGTTAAGGGAGTTCATCACTGGCAGCGCTGCCTTATGAGAAATACTTACTCAGGTTGAAACAAAAGGACACTAAGTAACAACAGAAAAATGTATGAAAGTATAAAACTCACTGATAAACATAATCGTATAGTAAAATTCAGAAATTCTAACGCCATAACAGTGATATATAACTTATTTTTAATGCTAGTGTAAAGAATAAGAGACAAAAGTATTAAAAATAATTATAACTAAAATTATTTATGGATACACTATATAAAAAATATATATAATGTGACATTAATAGCCTAAACAACGGAGAAAGGAGAGTAAAATTAGAGCTTCTGAATGCAGTTCAAGTTGTTAGACTACTATATAAGATGTTTTGTGTAAACTTGTGATAACCACAAAGATAAAACCCAATAGATCCACAAAAGATAAGAAAAAAGCAGTAAATGAAACACTGAAAACAATCAACAAATCACAAAGAAAGCTAGCAAGAGAGGGAAAATGGAACAAAGGAATTACAAAATAGTCAGAAAATAATAAAATGACAATTGTAAGTCCTTGCCTATAAGCAATTATACTGAGTGGAAATGAAATAAAGTCTCCAGTAAAAAGACAAAGAGTGGCTGAATAAAATTAAGAAAGAAGATATAACATCTTGCCTACAGGGGACTTACTTTAAGGTCATACATAGTCTAAAAGTGAAGGGATTAAGTCAATTAACTGAGCAAGGAACAAAATCTATACGATTATCCCAACAGATGCATGAAAAGCATTTGACAAAATTCAACATCTTTTTATGATTAAAAAAAAGCTTTATGAATTAGGTACAGAAGGAATATACCTGCACATAATAAAGACTGTACATGACAGGCCCACAGCCAACATCATACTCAATGGTGATAAGGTTCAAGTTTTCCTGCACGATAAGGAACAGGACAAGGATTCTCACTCTTACCACTTTTATTCTATGTAGTACTGGCAGTCCTAGCCAGAGCAATTAGGCAAGAAAAAGAAATAAAAGGCATTCAAAAGGGAAAAGTTAAATAGTCTCTGTTTACAGATGATAGTTTTATATATTGAAACCTTAAACAGTCCACCAAAAAACTGTTAGAAATAAATGAACTCAGGAAAGTTGTAGGATACCAATCCAGCACCTAAAATCCAATTGTGTTTCTACACACTAATGAAAAACTCTTCAAAAATTAAATTAAGAAAGCAATCTCATTTACAACACCTTACCAAAAACCTGTGAAATACTTAGGAATAAATTTAACTGAGCAGAGGAAAGATCTGTACACATAACACTCTACAACATTAATGAAATAAATTGGAAAAGGTACAAATAAATGAAAAGATAGTTTGTGTTCATGGATTTGAAGAATTACTATTGTTAAAATGTCCACACTGCCTAAAGTTATCTACAGATTCACTGTAATCCCTATCAAAATTGCAAAGGCATTTTCCACACAAATAGAAAAATAATCCTAAAATGTACATGGAACCTTAAAAGACAGAGAATAACCACAGTAATTTTGAGTAAGAAAAACAAAACTAGAACTATCACAGTTCTTGTTTTCAAGCTGTATTACAGAACTATGGTAATCAAAACAATATGGTTCTGGATAAAAACAGAAACATGGCTCATTGGAACAGAATAAAGATCCCAGAAATAACATTCATATATAGTCAGCTAATCTCTGACACCAATAAAGAGTATAGGGGAAACTGAGTATCCACATGGAAAAGAATGAAGTTGGGCCTTTATCTTACAATATTTTTTCTCAAAAAATTAAAAAATAAGAACTATAGGTTGTGCATCCCTAAAATGAAAATTCAAAATCCAAAATGCTCCAAAACCCAAATCTTTTTGAATGCTGACATGTCAAGTAGAAAATTCCACACTTGGCCACACATGAGCAACCACAATTGAAATGTAGACACACTAAAGATGTTGCATAAAATTATTTTTGGATTATATGTATGAAGTGTAACATAAATGGTTTCACATTTAGACTTTGTTCCCATTTCCAAATTAACACATTGCAAATATTCCAAAATTAAAAAAAAAAATCTTCAACATTTCTGACTCCAGACATTTTTGATAAGGGACACTCCACCTGTACCATATGCTCCACCAAAAAAATTAGCTCAAAAATGGGTTTAAGGGGCCGGGGATTTAGCTCAGTGGTTAGAGTGATTGCCTAGCAAGAGCAAGGCGCTGAGTTTGATCCCTGGCACCAAAAAAAAAGAAAAAGGTTTAAAATGTAATTGTAGGACCTGAAACTATAAAACTCCTAGAAGAGAAAGTTGGGGAGGAGGGATTTTTATATTGATCTTAGCAATGAAATTTTTGTATATGACACCAAAAGCACAAGTAACAAAAGCAAAATAAACAAGAAGGTCTACATCAAACTAAAAAGCTTCTGCACAATGTAGGGAAAAACCAATAAAATTTAAAGGCATCCTATAGAATTGAAGAGAATATTAAAACCCATATATCTGATAAGGGGCCAGTATCCAAAATATATGAGGAAGTAAAAACTGAATTCAAAACAAAGAGAGAGAAAAGAAAGGAAGGGAACAAAAGCAAAAGAAAAAGGGGACGGGAAGAGAAAGGGAAGGGAGGGGAGGGAAGGGAAGGGGAGGGGAGAGGAAGGAAGGGGAGGGGAGAGGAGAGAAGAGGAAGGGAGGAAAGGCGAGGGCAGGGAAAAGAAGGGAAGGGGAGGGGAGGGGAGAAAATGAGCCTGTGGGTGCAGCTCACTGTAGACCACTTGCCTAGCATGCGCAAGGCCCTAGGTTCAATCCCTAGTACCATTAAAAAGGGAGGGAGATGACATGAATAAGTATTTCTCATAAGATGACATGCAAACAGACAACAGGTATCTGAAAATGTGCTGAAGACCATTACTAATCAAGGGAACACTAATCAAAACTACGAGGAGGTATCACATCACACCTGTGACGGTGAGTTTTGGCGAGGGACTAGAGCAAAGGAAACTCGTGCACACTGAGGATGGGAATGTAAACTGGCAGCCATCATGGAAAACAACGTAGAGGTTCCTCGAGAAATTAAAAATAGAACTCCAATGTTATCCAGCACTCCTACTACCATATACAGATCCAAAGGAAATGAAATCCCTGTGTCAAAACATATCCGCACTCTCACATCCATTGTAGTATTAGTCACAAAAGGTATGGAAATGACTGGAGTGTCTGTTGGCAGATAAATGGATAAAGAAAATGTGGCACATGGTGTGGCATACACCAGAATATCATTTAAACATGAAAAAGAAAAAAAAATCTGCCATTTGTGTGACAACATGGACGAACCCGGAAGACAGTACTCTAAGTGAAATAACCCAAGTAAAGAAATGCAAATACTGAGTGGTCTCATACATGAAATCTGAAAAAGCTGAAGTCATAGAAACAGACAGTAGAGTGGCAATTATCAGGGTCTTGAGGAGAGGGGCAGGGCATGCAAGGTGTGGAATGGGGAGATGTCGATCGAAATGCACAAACTTTCAGTTCTAAAACAAATAAATTCTGGGAATGTAATATGCAGCATAGTGTCCAGAGTTAATAACACGCTATTTTGTACTTAAAATTTGCTAAAAGATTAGCTCTTAAGTGTTCTCCCACCCGCCCAAAAAAATGGTTATAACTACATGAGGTGTTGTGTTAATTAGCTTGATTTTGGTAATCATTTTACAAGGCATAAATACATAAAATCATCACATTGTACACCTTACATATAATTTTTTTTTGCCAATTAGACTTGAATAAAGCTGGAAGGGAAATAAAAATAAAAGAACAGAACATTTCTAGTACTAAAGCTTCAGACATTACTAGAACAAATGTTTGTAAGTTTTTACAACTTTTGCAACATATGAATTTAATTACAAAACCTTAAAGTGGAATTATACAACCTGGCCTTTGAGAAAAATATTTCATAGTTTCTGTTATGTGAGAAACCCAAATTATAAACAGAGAGCAAAATAAAAGATAGATAATAGGAAGTAGGGAGAGAAATCCTTCTCAAATGGGAAGGAGATCAAGAGATGAACAGGAGGGAGAGGAGATGAAAATAAAAATTAAGATGCTTTATGTACATGTACCAACTCTACACAAGGAATGGAAACACATACACTGCAAATAAAAAAATTTTTGAAGACCATCAAACTGTAGATTTAAGAAGAATACATTAAGCATTATTCCATGTAATTACACATCAATTAAAAAAATAGCGTGTGTTAAAAAAAAGAAAAACCAAAGGTATAATCTTATTATTATACCTTATGATTTATATCTTACGATTTAGTGTGAACTAAATAAGACACAAGCTTCAATAGTCCATGGCTTCTCTTATCCAAGAAAACCAATTATAAACAATTTAAAGAGCAAAATAAAAGACAGTAGGAAACAGGGATATAACTCCTTGGCAAATGGGAAGGGGCTCTACAGATGGAGGGAGGGGGAACAGAAGGGAGGGGAAGGGGAAATAAAAAGAAGTGAGATGTGTTATGTACACGTTTCAATTCCCCATGACGAATGTGATCATTATGTACTGTAAACATGTACTAACAAAAATTAACTAATTTATAAGAAAAAAACTAAAGGGAAATGACTTTAGACATACAGATTTATATCATTAAAAACAAAAACAATAAAATCAAGTGTCTGTTCATTACCCAGAGTAAGTTTTCCAAAAGCAGAAAAGTCAAAATCTACTTCCTCATCATACAGCACAGTCTTTCAAATCTAGCATCACAAACGCCCAGGCCCCATGCCCCAGCCCTCAGATATTCTGATTTCACTGGCTGCAGGGGACCCTGAGGACGTGTGTTTTTGTTTATTAAAGTGATCATAATGTACAGCCCAGGTAGAGAACTACTGATCTATCTCTAATCATTTTTAATATTTTATTGAGATATAAATCATATACCATACGATTCACTCCTTTTTTAATGTGTATATTTGAGTGGGCTTTGGCATGTTCATAGAATTGAGAAACCCTCACCACAATCTAATTTTAGAACATTTCCATACCCATTTCCAGTCACTCTCCACCCACCCCTCATTCCCAGGCACAGGCAACCACTATTCAACTTTCGGCCTCTGTGATTATGACTATTCCAGGTACCTCATATAAGTGGAATCACATAATATTTGTCTTCCTGTATCTGGCTCATTTCACTTAACATAATGTTTTCCAGGTTCATCCATGTTATAGCAGGTATTAAAACTTCATTTTTTTAATACCCAGATAATAAATAAACCATTACATAAATATGCGGATTTCGTTTATCCATCCATTGATAGATGGACATTCGGCTTTCTTCTACTTTTGGCTATTACGAATATCCCTACTGTTTAAAAGCATTTTCAAAGCATCTGCTGTTTTAAGTACTATAAAAACACATGCAGTTGTGACTTACTGCTGTGTGCAGGTGGTTGTTCACATTGCTCACTGTCATAAGCAGAAAGTACAATTAATGGTAGTCTGTAAGCTTGTGTAATTGCCAGTAAGTTCGTGTCATTTGGGATAAATTTTAATAAAAATCTAAAAAAAAAAAAAAACACGCAACAGTTCAAAAGCATTTCTCAGGGAGGGAACAGCGGTCACTCTCCTGTAACCACACTGCTGTCCCGCCATGGAGAGCGGAAGTGAACACTTCTGGTGGATCAGTCTTGGCAGGAAGCAAACGTCTGATTCCGTGACTGTCTGCTTGCTTCGTTCAGCCTTGCGTTTTGAACCCCCATGTCAGTGAACCCCCACATTCCTTCTTGAACAAGGACATGGCTTCACTTAGTCAGCTTGTTATTTATTCAGAGGAGTATTTTCCCACACAAACCTCTAGGACAGAACATTTTAACAGTTTCCTGTCTTCCAAATTACTCACTTCAACAGCAGCAGCAGCAGCAGCAGCAGCAGCAGCACCTCCAACAGTTCCCACTTCTCCTATCAAAACTAAATGACAGCTCTCCTGTTCTTCATTTCATTTCTTTGTGCTGTTTCCCCAGATAAATCACATAGGACGGCCCCACCAGAAAAATTAAAGGAGCTATCATGTTTGAGCACTTACTGATTTTTGAGCACTGTGCTAAATAGATTATTGCATAGATTATTTCATTGTCTACTCATGATCATCCTGCAAGATCAATATTATTGTCCCCATTTTTCAGATGAGAAAACTGGAATCTGGAGCACACAAGTAACACACCCAAGTACACACAGGGGTAAGTCATAGACATAGGATTTTCACCCAGATCAATCTGACCTGCTTCTCCTGCCTTCCTCCTCTTTTTATATAATCTTGGAATTATTCTACAAACAATCACACTATCGTTGTGCTGGGAGTTGTGCCAGGCCTGTAGGGTACAAAATGGGACAGAGTAAAACTATCTCTGCTTTCATAGGCTTACCGTCTGAAGGGAGAGGTGGCGATATTAAATACACGATCACACCATCATACAATTATAAGCCATGAAAAAGACCAGGAAGGAAAGTTGCACTGTGCTACAAGCAAGAGGAGCAAGTACAACTCCCTGAGGCGGTGCCGTCCGAATCCCGTGAGAAGCTTAGTCCTTTAGTCCTCCGAGAGGGGACTGTGATGGGAAATCACAGTCTGCCGGCCCTAGCTGTGCCTCAGCAATAAGCGCTGGGCAGGTGAGCACCCGATTCGCCACCCCGCCTCCTCGACCCTCTTTCCCTAGCCCCTGCCTTTGGGCTATCTCTTGTATTCGTCCTTATTTTATTCCATGCAACTCGCTTGGCTATTTCTCCAGCTTACCAGAGCACATCAGCACCATCTTCTCAATGATCCACAGCCACAAAAAACATTCCCACCGAAAGCAACACCCATTCAGACAGAAGAACGCAGCCCAACGATTAGGTAACATGTCACAGCCTATTTGGCAGGTTTTATTTTCAAAGCTTTAGAGATTATTTCTGGGGTGGGGGTGGTGGGGAGAAGCCTGCTTTTATGCAGACACCAAAACTGCTGCAGTGTTAAAGCTGCTCTGACCTAAACAGCGAAGCCAGCGGCCTCAGCCCCAGGAGCTTTGGTTTTACTGCCATCTGCTGCTCTGCTCTGCTCAGTGCGCTGCGACTCGTCAAGGCCTTGCTCTGGGACGGAGGCAAGAGGGAAAACTCAGCAGGATTCAATTCAGACGGACACTGATAAAGAAGGTGGTGTCAGTCTTGAGCTGAGCAGGCTGACCCCTCTGGAAGATGATCAGGCAGCGGGGTCTGACCTCTGCTCTTCTGGAGAGGCCAGACTGCCTCTTTTAGAGGTAGGCAGGATGCGCTAGTGGAATGACAAAAGAGAAATATGGGCTGTAGTATTCTGCTGTTGACCTACCTAACTGCTGTCTTCTGAAATTGAGGCATCCATTCTACCCTTCGGATCAAATCCACTCCTACCCTGACTTAGCCCTGGCCTGGTTCATCTCCAGCCTCTCTCTACCACTCTCTGTTCTAGCCATACTATAAATCCTACAGTGGGACTCATCTACTTTCTATTGCCCTCTAGCCATAGCTCATGATGTTCCCAAGGCCTGAAATAAGCTACAACTGTTCATCCTATTCTGCCCTTCTCTTACCCACACAAGAACTCAGCTTAAAGTTTTGTTCCCTAGAAACTCCAGCCTTTCCCATGCTATCACACACTCCCCTCTCACTCTAAGACTTATCACTCACATTAGAGAAAGGAGAGGCAGAGATCAACGGAACAGAATACAGAGCCCAGAAATAAACCCACAAAAAAGAAATGTAGTCAAGTGACTTAATGAAGAGAGAAGAAAAATCTTTTTCAATAAACAGTGCTGGAACAATTGGACATCAATACCCAAAAAAAACTCTCAATGCACACCTTATACCATTTACAAAAATTAATTCAAAATGGATAAGAGATCTAAATATAAAAGCTAAATCTCTAAAGCTTCTAGAAGAAAATACAGGAGAAAAATCTTTTGCCCTTGTGTTAGACAAGTTCTTAGATAAGGCAACAAAAGCATAATCAATAAAAGAAAAAAATGGTAATTTGGATTTCATCAAAATTCAAAACTTTTTCACCAGGAAAGACACAGGCAGAAAACAAAAGACAAGTTCTAGGCTGAGAGAAAATAAATGTCATTTGAATATTTGACAAAGAACTTGTACTCCGAATATAAGAAAGAACTTTCAAAATACAGCAATCAAGCCAACTCAATTTTTTAAAAGGGCAAAGATTTCAGTAGGTACTTTCCCAATAAAATATATAAAAGACAAATAAGCACTGGAAATACTTCAGACATTAGGGAAATGTAAAGTAAAATCACAATGAGATATCATTACACAATTACTAAAATGACTAAATTAAAAGAAAAAACTAACAATATCAAGTGCTGGCAAGGATTCAGAGACACTGGACTTCTCATACATTACTGTTGGGAATATAAATGGGGCTAACCACTATAAAAGAGTTTGTTTCTACCTTAGTTTTATTTCATCTTTATCTTAATTTATTATGATGTTACATGTACACTTACCATATAACCCAGTGATCCCACTCTAGAACGTTACCCAAATGAAATGAAAGTCCATGTTCACACAAAATCCAATACATAAATGTTTATAATCACTTTCTGCACAACCACCAAAAACTAGAAACCAGCCACATGTCCCTCCACTCAGTGGAACAGGACACAGAAATAAAAGGGAGCAAATAACTTAGACGTGCAACAACATGGCTGACTCTCTAGTGCATCATTCTGAGAGAAGGCAAGCTGTATGGATCCATTCTCATAACAGTCCAGAAAAGACAAAGCAGAGGACCAAAGGACAGGCCAGTGGCTGTCGGGCACTGGAGAAGAGGGCAAATTTGACCACAACGAGGTAGAAGGGGGAAATTGCTTTAGGAGCGCAATGGATTTGTGCATCTGCCGAAACCCAGAGAACTGTATACCAAAAAGAGTGGGTCTTACTGTATGTCCATCTGAAAATAAAAGAACTGACTACACTCAGGGCAGCCACAGGCACATACTGCACCTCGTTTCTTTACTGCTAACAGGCTCCCCTTCCGCTGACAAAAGTTTCAGTAATTCCCCACCTACATGAGAGGACAGTGGGTGGTTTTCTTCCCTTAGACCAAACGTAGAGCACAAATTGTTCAGCCTTTCCCGGTCTGCTTGGCCCAGATTATAATCAACTATTTATTCATCTGTTTCTCTTCTTCCCCCTGAATTGCTCGGGGCTTTTCTAATCCATCACTGTAGCCCCGGCAAGCTGCTCAGTGACTGCACAACAAATATTTGTTGAACGGATGAATGAATGATTGGTCTCTACATCCTGGAACCCAGCTCCAATCAGCCCACTCACAGCGCCATTTCCTTTGTATGAGTCCTACATGACTATTGTAACTCCTAAGTGGCACAGCTAACAATAGAGGTGATGACTCTACAGACAGAGACACGGATAGGCATGTTTCCTCCCTGCTAGACTGTAAGCTCTTTTGTGAAGGAAAATAAATATACACAAATCCACATTCCCTACAGAGCCTTAAATAGTGTCACATGCATAGAAGGAGTTTAATAAATGTTGATAGGTTAGAGAGATATAGTTTTTTTCTTAAAAGTATATGAAAAGAAAAAAAAAAATCAAGCTCCAAATCAGAAGAAGACATTTAGATAAGATCACTTACATAATCAAATAAATTTTATGATTTGCAAGGTTTTAATAGTCTTTGCCAACACTAATATGTGTTTCTACTAAAGAATAAAAAATGAACCAAAGGATTTATGAATGTTAAGGAGGAAATGCATGCTGATAAAGTGGATGTTCAAATGTTTTCCTCTCTATCTCCATAAACAAGGCTTCTCTACCCGTGTACATTCTTACGTCTCCGAAGAGAATCACAGTACCTGACAGGAGCCCATTCGGTGGAGTCAGAATTCAGCTTCCGATCTGCTTTGAAGAATATCCATCTCATAAATGGAACTAAACTAGAACACTGAGCTTCTATCTTTTCATAGGAGAAATACATGCAAAGCATTTCAGGATCCTCAGGGAAAATGGGAAATATAGCTATTGACAGCATTTTTAGGATGGATGTTGATAATATAGTAAGAGCACTTTAGCAGTCAACACAGGATGAGGCAAATAAAGCTATAATGTCAGTCAGCCCATTAATCACCAGGTGGAGCTACACCACCTGCTGCGACCCCCCACTTCAGCCAAGGAGGCATCAGTACCAATGCTAATATTAAATGCATTCAGTTGGCTACAGTCCTGACAGAGTTAACAACAGCCACATAGTCAGACAAAGGTCTACATGCAGGAGGGGGCCCTGAGGATTTCACTGTAGAAAAGCAGGGCCTGCCTCCCAGCCTGCAGATCTCTCTCCCACTGTCACAGCTTGGGGGTGGGAGGATGGGGAGGGAGGTGCTGGACTTGCAGCTCTCCATTTTCAAGTCTCCCTTTACATCTTACTGACTTCCTTCTGGGTTGAATTCCACTTGCGAGGAAGGCACAGGGGAGCCGGCGACTTCTGAGTTCCAGCAAGCATGGCAACTCTGCTTCTGCCTCAGCTAATGAAACCAGCTTTAGACAGAGAAGGGAAGATTCTGCCTAAAAGAGTAGTTAAGAGCAAGTAGTTAAGACCAACTAAGAGCTACAGGTCTCTGCCACTTCCTGTGTGACCTTGGCTAAATTACTTAACCACACTGAGCCTCAGTTTTATCATTTGCAGAATGGAGATATTACTTACCTTATAGGATTGTGTGAGAGCTAAACAAGATAGTGCTTATAAATGGCTCATCGTGGGGCCAGACTGATAGCAAGCATATAATCATGAAATGATCATTTTTAAACATTTTTAACCGTTTTAAAGACAAACTCGGGAACAAGCAAGGACTACGATCTCAATACTTTGCCTGCATTCTCCGAAGGAGAACCTGAGTGTTCACCTTGCTGACTCCCCTGTAAGAAATTCACAATAAAGGTATCTTCACCATACTTGACCTCAAGCCCTGCTCATTTGTGGGTCTGATGAGACCTTCCTCGGACACTCACCCGGAAACCAAAGCTGTGCTCACTCAGAGACCCAATGGGCCAGCAATTGCCAGTTCTGTTTCCAGATTAGATCCACGTTTACTCCCTGATTGCAACATGTCATCTGGCTGCTTTGCAAGGAAGCCGTTGCCTGGCACTAAAAGGTCTGAATTCATTTGTTGGTTAACGGTCCAATTCCAAATCACAGACGGAGCTGGGCCCTGGCTCACTGGGATGGGGAATCATCCCACCTCGAGCTCACACACACTCCAGCTCTCCTCTGAGCTTTCTGACCCTCCCTGCATGCCGTCGAGCCCCCTTCAGACCAACTGAGTCCCCAGACACCACACTCTCTCAAGTCCTGGAGACACTTGACTGATCCCTAGCCCACCCCAGGGACCCTTTCCCAGAGGTCCGAGAGAGGAGACACAGCCCTCGAGGTAACTCGGCACACTGATTAAGAATCCGCACTCTAGAATCAAATCCAGTTGTGATGACTCTAACCAAGTATTTTCCTTATTCGAAAAAGACAAAGATAACAAAGTCTATTTGAGAGGGATGAATGAGATTTCTGAAACACTTGGCACATAGTTGAAAATGCCCAATAAATGCAAAAAAAACAGAAGTTAGCTCATATTATCATTAACTATGCTATGGAAAATAAACAGCCATGCCCCTGTTAAGAATGGCAAAAAGCAAACAGGTATGAGGGTGAGAGGGAGAAGTGGATCCTGAGGCAGGAACAACTGTGGTGGGGTGCATGTTGTCAGGGCGCACCATTCCTGCTGACATCCAGCCCAGCTACTCATCACGGCAGCCGCAACTTCCTCCGGTAGACTTCAGTATGCCAAACACCGGACTCTGGCCAGGGTTTCTAGGCCCCTTCACAAACTGAGAGGCAAGGAAGAGCTTTCTCAGCTGCTTCCACCCAATTCTGAGGAAATACCTCTCATTTTTCTCTACCAAGAAAGCAATTTTCCAAGAGACCTAATGGCCAGAAGGGAGCATTCTTTGGCTGGGCGTTCTTTGGAGATTTATCGCCATCTACAGGATACGGCACCACAGTGCAAGACAAATGTGGCCTCGTAGATGCCGGGAGACGTTTCTCCCTTCCTGGGGCTGGTACCGCAGAGACCTGGGCTGCTAAATGTTAAGAACTGACAGGTGCAGACCATCTAAGATGGGAAAGGATGCTACTTAAGCAACTCTCATTTAAAAACGTCAAAATACAGTCCTACTCTTTGTGCGTGTTGTTCTGAAATGCTTGATTCTTAAACCATGTTGTTCCCTCTTAATTTCTTGGAGACATTTATCCACTAGAGATTCTCACAGGTACTTTTCTGGAGGAGGCACTACCACCTCTCCGCAGTGCTGGGGATGGTACTAACCCAGCTCACGTGCTCCCCTTCCTAGCTGCTATTCGGCAGGCTGGCCGGAGTTTCATGGGCAACAGGATTTGATCTGGGAGCCCAGTGGATGTGGCACAGAGCATTTTTGTCCCTCTTCCCCTTCATTTTATGTCCGCTGTGATCTGACATTCACCCCCATTGTTCCCTGAAACTGCCCCTCCAATGTCATTACCCAACTTCCTGTGTAATCTTCCCCTTACTCACCCTTCCTTCACTTAACTCTCTGAGACAAATTTCTTCTACATTTCTGTCTGCTCCATCTTATCTTCATTCACTGATGTCTTTTTCTGTCAGCGTCTTCAGTGCTAAGCCTCCTCAGACCTCTTTCGCCGTATTTGTGTCTCATGTTTGAATAAAAGTCCTAAATTTTTATTGGGATTAGTATCAGCTGAGGACATCAATAGTTTGACAAAACTCCTCAGGTGATTCTCAACCAAAGTTTCCGAGCCAATGAGCTTTTTCTAGGAAGTTGTGCCCACTGTGGTCATTGATCCCCAAACCACTCATACTCTGAGAGTTCCACGCCACAGGCATAGCCAGTGTTTCACCAGCTCTTACGCATTTCTGAGGATGCAGGGTCCCAACCTCCACCAAAATTGCAGTCACGTACTTCAGGACCCTCAGGGATGCCTCAGATCCCTGAGCTTGTGAACACATTCTGCCCACAGTTCCACAGCTCCCACATGTCATCCTCAGTTTCCTAGCTTCGCCCTTCACTTTCACATCCTTACATCTTTGGCTGCATGTTGCTTTATCCACTGGGCTCCTTGCTGCTGCTTCTGGGCACCTCAATGTGTTCATTCAGCCATAGCCCGAGAGAAGCACCCAAGCTGTCCCTATTCTGTTGAAAAGCAGGCAAAACTAGCTATCTTGGGGTAGGTACTCCCCAAAACAGAGCCTGAGGCAAAGACTTGGGTGCAGGGGTTTAAATGGGAAGTGATGTGGGAATCTGGAGTGAATAAATGAGAAAACAAGACAAGGAAGGAGGAAAATGAAATAAAAGGATATGTTTTCCATGTCTTCATTATAAGAAACAAGGCAAGTTCAACTGGGCCCCCCAAGGAGTACACAGGACCCCTCTAGTGCTGCCCACTTGAAAGACGGGTGGCTGCAGTGTCCACTGGCTCCCAGTGCCTCCCAAGGCAGGATCACCCTGCAAGTACCGGCTCCCACACATTTTGGGCGGCAACTGCACAGAGGTCAAGGGGGCGTCTACGGAATCCGAGAAGGCCCTAAAGCAGACATTAGGAAGGCACACAAAGTGAGTTCAAATTCTCCAGAACTGCCGCAGCTGTAGCTGGAAACAAAGGTAGGCGGTGAAGAAGTAACGCGAGCGCCGAAGACCTCAGCCACACTCTAGCACCCGCTTTTATGTGACGTTCTGTTCCAGGAGCTTCTGAGCAGGGATGCTTGTCCCTCCCCAGTACTGTTTTCAGAGAGTCAGTCTTTTCCATTTTTCTCCATGACTTCCAATGCCTACTCATCACTACATAGCCATTGAATTCAGACATGACTCTAATGTAGAGGAAGGAAGAAATGAATCCACTCTGCTCTTCAAATCACCCACAGCCCGTGTGCCCCTGTGGTGTCGGGACTTGTAGACGTGTCTGGTCCCCTGGAACATCGAAGAGAGCTTTACCTGAAGACACTCGGGCAACGTGGGCAGGAAAGCCTCGTTCTCTTACGCGTCCACTACACAGCCCCTCCAGCCCCGAGAGTTCCGCCCGTGCGTGCGACGCCTGTGTGCCAGGAGCCCAGTCTCTGTACCAGACCCTCACTTCTGTATCTTCAAGCCGGATGTTTGCCCCGTAGTCCATAAATCTAATAACCTACTGGACACCTGCACCTGGATGCCTCCCTGGCAGCTCAAAATCAATACACACACACCTGAGCTTGTCAGCCGCGCCTCCCAAGCCCACAACAAATCCTGTTTCCCCTCCGGGACTCCGCTTCCGCAAATTACACCTCTATCTGCCTGGCAGTCCAAGAGAGAAACCTGAGCCTCGCCCAGCTCTGACCACTCTTTTTGCCACCCACGTGCAATTAATCATACATGCCTCTCCACTGACAATGGAATTTGCCCAAAATGAATTTGCGTAAAATTTGCTTACCTGAAACCCATTTGCCCAACGATCAAAATGCCTAAATGAAAGATGTATATTTTGCCTAAAATCTAAATTCAAGATTATAAATTGTTTTGTTTTGTTTTTGCAGTACTAGGGATTGAACTCAGAGCCTTCTCATTGAGATACATCCCCAACTCTTTCTTTTTTTTCTTCGATAAAGAGTCCTACTAAGTTGCCCACACTGGGCTAAAACTCACAATCCTCCTGCTTCAGCCTCCCAGGCATGTGCCTCTATGCCCAGAAAATTAAGGTTTTTTTCAAAACCAATATGCCCCATATTGCTGTGGACTTAATTTTATATTTTACATAATCATGTATTATTTTGCACCATCTAGTTGTTAGTATAATTAATTTGTACACTTGGGGTGCTTTTTTCTATTTATATACTTTTCTATGCTTCAAGTATTTTTTGAAATTTGTCTAACAAGAACTATTTATAAAATCTGTAGCATTTCTAAAAGAATTTTATTTAATTCATTCATATATATTTTTCTTGCCTCCTTTTTGTCTTCTGTTTGCTTTACATGAGGCAAGGTTTATGTATATATTAGCCCAATATCATACCTGATTTCTAAAAGCATTTGGTAACAAGAATCTAGAAATATAGGAAAATGTTCCAAAAGTTATGCTCACACAAGGATTCACAGACAAACGTCCATAACGGTATCATTTGTAATAGCCCCACACTGGAAGTAACTCAAACATCCACCAGTTCATAAGCAGAATACAATTTAACATTAAAGAGAAATTAAATTCTGATCTATATAACATGAATAGCTCTCAAAAACCTGGGGGTTGGGGATTTAGCTCAGCAGTAGAGCACTTGCCTAGGAAGCTCAAGGCCCTGAGTTCGATCCCCAGAACCACCCCCCGCAAAAATTAGGATGAGCAAAAGAAGTCTGACACAGAAGACTAAATATATGAGCCTATTTATATGAAGTTCTAGAAAATAGTAATAACAGAAAAGAGATCAATGGTTGCCTAGAACCGGTAGCTGAAAGAAGGGTCAGCTGCAAAAGATCACTATTACAAAACTGAGAGGTGTGCCAGGTCTGATGGTGCATGCCTGTAATCCTAGCACTTGGAAGGCTGAGGCAGGGGGACCTCTGTGAATTGGAGGCCAGTCTGAGCTACATAGTGAGGCACTGTCTCAAAAAAAAAAAAAAAAGAGAGAAAAGAAAGAAAGAAATAGCAGGGCATGGTAGTGCACACCTGTAATCCCAGGACTAGGGAGGCTGAGGCAGGAGGATCACTATGAGTTCAAGGCCAGGCTGGGCTATGCACTGAGTTCAAGACCTGCCTGGACTACACAGAAAGATCCTGTCTTAAAAAAAAAAAAAAAGAAAAAAAAAAGAGGGCCAGGGATTTAGCTCAGTGGTTATATTGCTTGCCTTGCAAGCATGAGGCCCTAAGTTCGATCCCCGGTACCAAAAAAAAAAAAAAATAAGAGGCAGAAGGATTGAGTTATTTGTACATTTCCAAATAGGTAGAAAGTGGGTTGAATTCAAATCCAGGCTCTGTTTTCACCAGTTATTCCTCTCTGGTCACACGTCTCTTAACATCTGTTTTACTGTGTTCACATCTTCCTAAAATAAATCATCTTGCTTAGATCTAGAACAATGTTTCTTAATCTTTTTTATTTTTTATCACTCTTAAGGCTTGTCTCTAGCTGTCCTGCCAAAGCCTTGTGCATTCATAGATGGGGCTTCTTGGAGCTGGCTGGATCTAAGGTGTGTGATACTGGGGTTAAGGTATTCCAGTATCACGCACCTTAAATTTGTCCACTGATTGCAATCAGTGTAGTTCTGGCGGCACCACCCAGAAGGCTGGTAGCCTGGATGGAATAGGAGGGAAAGGCAGGCTGGCGGCTGCTGCTGCTGATCGCCTTCTGCCTCCCACCGGATGAGCTGCTTCTCCCCACCAGGCCTTCGGGATCCTGCCACCCTGCCTGGGAGCCAGCCGACTGTGATCTGAAGCCTCCACAAACTGGGAGCCAAAATAAACCTTTCCTCCTTTAACTTTGGGTGCTGGGTATTTTGTCTCAGCAACAAGAAAACTAAGATAATTATTGTCTTTCTAAAGACCTTTTTTAGATTATTTTTCATAACAGCACTCCCCATCATATTGCACATATGTTTATGTCCCATCACCTTAGAAAGACCACAAACCACTATAATATCTAAATTTTTTGCTCTTCCCCTTTGAAAACAATATTCCTCTACTAAGAAGGCATAGTCTGGAAGATAGCCCTCTCACAAACAATTGTGAGACATCTTGGTATCTTGACCAGCACAGTCATGGGTAATCCACTTTTATGTGATAGTGTCATATGACCAAATACATTTATTTCGTGTTAACGTATTTCATCTTAATCATAGATAGGCAGATTTTCAGACTCACCCTCTCCCCAGGGCTGCACATATTTCCAACATGTAACCTCCATATATTGCCTACATCCTTCAAGTAAGAAGGAATCATTTTATACCATAGAAATTCTAGATTACCTTGAGCAAGAAGAGTCCAGTGGTTAATTTCATGTGTATCTTCCATCTCATTTGTATCTTCCCAGGTCTCTTCCTATCCTT